>JAMWET010002992.1:0-5000 GCA_024036415.1 Prochilodus magdalenae
TTGCTTTGTACCGTTTCCTCATGGAATCCGTCCTGGGTTCATCCTCTCATCGACAAGGAAGAACAGGCGTTTCGAGAAACCTGAGAATGACTTCCCTTTGTTAGAGCAAACGAAGGACAAAGAACCTCAGGACGTTTCCTATCTCCCTCCCTTTCATCCTGATGCTGATGGAGATTGAGGGATTAGAGGAGAGCATTTGTAAGAGGATTTGGAGTCGCGTTTGACTTGAGATCCATCTCTCTGCCTACCGGACTGTCAATTATCATTTTCCGTTTCCCTTCCTCTTCCCTCTATCTTCCTCCTCCTCCTCCTTCTTTTTTTTTCTCCCTCTTGCTGGTTCCTTCGTCATCTGCCCTTCTCCTGCCCCCTGTCTTGAATTACAATGAATTGCAATTCTTTCCATGAAAAGTGCAATCTAAAAGATCTCGTCGTCTCATTCTTTCATTCCCTCACTTTTCATATATTTTTCTTTTCTCCCCTCGCCTCAGATCACATATTCGTGTACTTCAACGTCATCATACTGCTTCCTCTCGTTCGCCCACAGTCTTCACTTTCTTCCCCTCATGGCTCCTGTCCTGTCCTTGTTTGAGAGAATAGACTAAAACACCTGGAGAGTACGTCCCTGCCTTGACTCACTGAGTGTAGAATAAGTCAACGGGAAAATCCTTGCATCTCAGTGAATGTTGAAAATGTGTCAAGAACGTGAAGTATGGTCCATCTTCTCTTTCCTTTGGGCAACGACGCTCTTCATCTGATGAAGATTTTCTGGGTCTGTATACAGTACTCATGCGCCATAACATGGAAGATAAACACCACTGCTTTACTCGTCTCATAATGAGATTATACGGGGGCACCTTGTTAAATCGTCCTCTAGTCTGGGCTCTTTTACAATCTGTGCTAAAGCTAGATAGCAAAACTCTCGTCAACTAGCAATAAGAATTACCTTTACTGCATGCAACTGGAGTTTATTTAGCCATGCTAACGCTAGCGTAACGTTACGCAAGTGAGATAATGGCAGGCCTGTTGTCACTCTCTACTTTTATTTTCATTCACATTGAAAAGTGCTGAACCTGGTTTTGGAATTGAATTGTTCAGTGTAGGATTTTTACTTTTGGGGAGGAGCCAAAATGATCATCAGATTGTAAGAAAATAATTGTTTTGATGGTTAATAAGACGTATGTAAGTTTCATGTTGTAGAGTCATCTACTCAAGTTGGGATGCTAACTAGCTACCCTTGGTGTATCTTGTAATACCGCTTTGTACCATATAAGGCGATGGTGAGCCTCTGTAGCATTGAGTAGAATCAGTTCAGCATGAAAGGATGAAGTGGCACTGCCGCCCTGTTTGCATACATCAACCTCTTATCAATCATGTTGAAGATCCTGCCCTCGATTCGATCGTTTAAGATAAGACAATCCTTTATTGATCCCACAGTGGGGAAATTTGCAGTGTTACAGCAGCACAGAGGAAAGAACAGAAGTGTCAGGAAATATACAAATAATAAATAAGATCTATATATAAAAAGTACAGAAAAATATAAATAAAATACTAAAAATTTTAATCCAGGAGACAGGATTATGCTGTGCAGTTTTATTGCACATAGTAGAAATAGAGTACTGAGTTTTATTGCACGTAGTAGAATAGAGGTAATTACTGGATTCTATTGCACATAGTAGAATAGAAATAGACTAGTGTAGAAATAGACTACTGTGGGGAGACTGACAGCGGCCGGAAGGAAGGGTCTGCGGAAGGATCTGCGCAGGGCGGGTAGTCAATTAAAGTCAGAGAAAACGCAACAATGGCCGAAACTCTTAGCAAGAGACCACTGCAGGGCCCTCTTGGCAAGACACCACGTTCAGCAGAGAGTAAAGGGATGAAGTCTGATGCTGAGTTTGCACCATTCATACAGACTGGTAAGGATAGAAGAGGGGGGAGGAGGGACTGTGCCTACTGTTTTGGAATGTGAACTCGACAGGTTGTGTTATCTTACAAACTGTTCTTTTAGCACTGCATTTGTTCAAATCCTTTTACTTTCAGCCATTTTAAACCAGACATCTAGTCCTGCGAGACTAGACCACAAGACTTGTTACTACAGCACAATATCAGCTTCACCGTTTCTGAAGCTCCATGCAGTGTCAAAATTCAGATAGGTCAGCCTTAAAGTCATCACACTGCATAGATGGGTTTGTGCTTTTCCCAACTTTCTCAAAAGCTCAGTAACACTTTCCTAGGGAGCTTATGTTCATAAGCCATTACACATGTGCTCTTTACCTAGCCATAATGCTTTGTACGATTTCAAACTTCATAAGATCAGCGCCTAAGTATAAAGCACCTATAATACTTATTGGTTTTTTATACAAATTCATACAAAAAATGACATCTCTCAGTGCTTCAAGTGGTGATTGATATTCCCTTTATCAATAAATTACTATAAAGAATTGACAAATAAATGAGTACTGTACCATAAACTTTACATTTATCATTCATAATGCACATTATAGCAAATACAAAAAAATGTTTGATCCAGTAAAGACAGGTTTGAACATATTTGTCCTACAATGTCTAAATATGACCAGAACACAAGTGGCAACTGGTTGTGCCAGGCAGAAAGCTTGTTTTTTTTTTGCTGATCCTGCAATTTTATTTTATGGCGTTTAGCTGGCGCTCTTATCCAGAGCAACTTACAAGGTTAATCAGATTACAGGTAGGTTAATGTAGTGTTAGGAGTCTTGCCCAAGGACTCTTATTGGTGTAGCACAGCCTAGTCACCCAGTCTCCAACATGGGATGGGAGCTTCCTGGAGGAGCAGTGGTGTTATCCGCTGGGCCATACCAAAACCCTACAGAGTTATACATCCTGCAGAGGACACCCTTCTACACATTTTATTAGACAATTACTGTTTATTTGCTGAGATTTTAAAAAATCCAGAAGGTGATGTCTGTGCAAAAGTGAGGTTTGATAGCATTTAATATTTTCCATTAAGTTAAACTTTCAAACACAAGTTAATAAAACCACAAATACAAAAGCCCGAATGTGCATATGACATTTTTGATAAAGCAGATGAGAAGTGCATACACCCCAACAGGACATGTTTTAATCAGGAGTACATGAGAGAATCCAACACTAACATGAACAGCTGACAGACGCTCTGCAGCAGCCCCCTGTAAAACGCTTGTATTGCGGGCCTGCAGGTCTTAATGCTGCTGGCAGTCTTCCCTTGCTGCTCCATCACTGGAGGCTCCAACTGAGCTACTTGCTCTCACGTACAGGGCTGATGAATAGCTGGAGTCAGCAGTGCGTGATAGACTGCATGTGAGTTATTAGGGGAAGTGGCGATGAGGGCGCCTCCTCTTCCATAGCTGTCTGAGGCAAACTCTCGTAATGTATTGCTCTGGCCTGTAGTCCGGCGCCAGGTGTGCCGGACACTGTAAAATATTCTGTGTTTTTCAAAGACTACTGTAAAGCGTCGGATCAAGATGGCCTCGCTTAATTCCAACCTGAAAAATGAAAAATTCGAACCTCAAATTCTAAAGGAAATAATTGTAACGCATTGCAGCTTGATTCTTTGTAACTGGAGTAATTGTGTCTATTAGTCGCTTCTTGTAACTGTAACTGCAGTAGCTGTTTGTGACTGTAACAGTTCCTATCTTTCTTTCTTTGTCTACGTAACTACTTCTAACTGTAACCGAGACACTATGACTGTAATGGTTCATAACTGACATTGTGTAACTGTATGTAATGGTTTGTAACTTGTCACTGTAATCACAAATTCGTAACAGCTTGTAACAGAAGCTATCTGTAATGGTTTGTAACACTAGGTAAGAGCTTGTAATTAAAAGCTGGTAACTGTAATGGTTTAACCTTTGCAGCTGTTATTGTAATATTGTCTGACAAAGTTGGTATCCGTTCGTAACGGTCATCATTTCTAATTGTAATTTTTAAGACTGTAACAGTTTCTATCTCTTTCTTTGTATACGTAACTACTTGTAACTGTAACTGTGACACTATGACTCTAATGGTTTATAATTGTAACTTTTCATAACTGACATTGTGTAACTGTGTGTAGTGGTTTGTAACTTGTCACTGTAATCATGAATTGGTAACAGCTTGTAACAGAAGCTATCTGTAATGGTTTGTAACAGTAGGTAAGATCTTGTATCTGTAATGGTGTTACTTTTGTAGCTGTAATTGTAATATTGTCTAACTGTAACAAAGTTTGTATCTGTTCATAACGGTCATCGTTTCTAATCATAATTTGTAAAACTGTAACCACCCGTAACAGCTTGTAACTACCTATCTGTAACGCTTTGTAAGTGTAACAGTTGTACCGTTTGTAACTGTAGCTGTTTGAGGTTGCATGTAGGACTTTGCAGCACTAAGTTCATTTTGTTTTTTCTCCTTCTATGAAGAAATATTCCATATTGTAAGACTAGTTCACCGTCTCTCCACGTATCTGAGAGATGCAAGAGCTGCTCCGGGTTTATTTGGGTTCGGGAATCGCTTTCTCTTCCAGGCTGCTTATTTCTGGAAGTTGCAAATCTGCCAAACGAAAGGGCTTCACTCTGTTATAGGCGTATGTGAGGGTCGAAGGTGTTCCAGTGCACAGCATCCGATTGCGATCCGATGCGGTGGACATTCCTGACGTTGGGTTGAGTGTGCGGTGGACGTTCCTGACGCTGGGTTGAGTGCGCGGTGGACGTTCCTGACGCTGGGTTGAGTGTGCGGTGGACGTTCCTGACGCTCGGTTGAGTGTGCGAGCGAGAGAGAGAGTGAAACTGCTTGAGTAAGAGAGAGAGATTTCCTCGTTATTCATTAGGCCTGAAAGACTGCATGACTCAGCCATGACTGCTGGTGTAGAGAAGGAGATGGGAGGGACGGTGTAGTGGATTGATGGATGTCTGCTACTGCAGGCTTGTCGTAACAGCACTCCTGGTGATTGATCAGTTCCTACGCTAGCACACTGTCTGTACGCACCGACTGCTCTCACACACACCGTGCTA
>JAMWET010002992.1:7500-18188 GCA_024036415.1 Prochilodus magdalenae
GCCAGTGACAGGCAGGGCAAGCTGGGTGTTTCTAATAAAGTGGCCAGTGAGTGGAAAGGCAAGCTGGGTGTTTCTAATAAACTGGCCAGTGATGGGCAGGGCAAGCTTGCTGTTTCTAATTAAGTGGCCAGTGATGGGCAGGGCAAGGTGGCTGTTTCTAATAAAGTGGCCAGTGAGTGGAAAGGCAAGCTGGCTGTTTCTAATAAAGTGGCCAGTGAGGGGCAGGGCAAGCTGGCTGTTTCTAATAACTGTAGACATGTAGATTGATATGGAGATGCAAATGTCATGCAAAAGTTTGGGTACATTTCTGTCACTGATTTACTGATCCCCCAAAAGCCATAAAGTTAAAGATGAAACATTATTTTAACATTTTTCACAATTTTAGTACATTTTTCAAAGTTAGAATGAAGAAAGGAGCACTATGCAAAGGTCTGGCCACCCCAGGAGCTCTCAGACAACTTTCATCAAGTTCTCTGCCCTTAATTAGCTGGTTAGGACTATGAAAAGACCAGACGATGCAAATTCTAAAGTTCTTTATAAACGGTGATGCCTCAGGCCTAAGCCCATAGCCAAAGGCTACTATAAGCAGCTGCCCAGCACATGAAATAACTAGAAGACCGGGAAATGTTTCTGAGGGAAAGTCTGCTCATAGGATTGTTAGAAAGACAAACCAAAGCCAATGCATGACTGCGAAAGACCCTGAAGAAGTTATGGCAGACTCTGTAGTGGGGGTGCACTGTTCTACTGTGCACTGACACAGACACAAAAATGACCTTCATGGAAGAGTCATCAGGGGAAAACCTTTTTTGCATCCTCACCACAAAATGCAGTGTCAGAAGTTTGCAAAGGAACATCTAAATGAGGCTGGTGCTTTCTAGAAACAAGTCCTGTGAATTAATGAAGCTAAAAATAAAGGGGTGCAGAATTTCCTGAAAACTACACCTCTCCAACTGTTAGGCTTGAGGGGTTGATCGATAATGTTTGGGCTTGTGTCGCAGCCAGTGGCACATAGAACATTTCACTGGTAGAGGGATGAATGAGTTATAGTAAGTAAGCAAATTTACACAGTTTGTAAAAAGCAGAGGGTGCTAAAGAGGATGGCTTCTACAACAGGATAATGATCCTAAACACACCGCAAACTCCACACCGGGCTACATTAAAGGATGCAAGCTGAAGCGTTTGGCATTGGCCATACAGTCCCTGGAGGTACACATGGTCTAAAATCTGTGGAATAACCTCAAATAAGCAGTGTATGCAAAATAGTCAAATGTGCCCAAACTTTTTCATGCCACTGTGAATGTCACTCGGCGCTTCCCCTAAAACACCCGGCACTTCCGCTAAAACACCCCATACTTCCCCTAAAATACCGGCGCTTCCCCTAAAATACCGGCGCTTCCCCTAAAATACCTGTCACTTTCCCATAACACACGACACATCCCCTAAAACACCCGGCGCTTCCGTTAAAACACCCGACGTTTCCCTAAAACACCCGACGCTTACCCTAAAACACTCTGCGCTTCCCCTAAAACACTCGGCAATTCCCCTAAAACACTCGACGCTTCCCCTAAAATACCCGGCGCTTCCCCTATAACACTCGGCGCTTCCCCTAAAACACTCGGCGCTTCCCCTAAAACACTCGGCGCTTCCCCTAAAACACCCGGCACTTCCCCTATAACACTCGGCGCTTCCCCTATAACACTCGGCGCTTCCCCTAAAACACTCGGCGCTTCCCCTAAAACACTCGGCGCTTCCCCTAAAACACTCGGCGCTTCCCCTAAAACACCCGGCGCTTCCCCTAAAACACTCTGCGCTTCCCCTAAAACACCCGGCGCTTCCCCTAAAACACTCGGCGCTTCCCCTAAAACACTCGGCGCTTCCCCTAAAACACCCGGCGCTTCCGTTAAAACACCCGACGTTTCCCTAAAACACCCGACACTTACCCTAAAACACTCTGCGCTTCCCCTAAAACACTCGGCAATTCCCCTAAAACACTCGACGCTTCCCCTAAAATACCCGGCGCTTCCCCTATAACACTCGGCGCTTCCCCTAAAACACTCGGCGCTTCCCCTAAAACACTCGGCGCTTCCCCTAAAACACTCGGCGCTTCCCCTAAAACATCCGGCACTTCCCCTATAAAACTCGGCGCTTCCCCTAAAACACTCGGCGCTTCCCCTAAAACACTCGGCGCTTCCCCTAAAACACCCGGCGCTTCCCCTAAAACACTCGGCGCTTCCCCTAAAACACTCGGCGCTTCCCCTAAAACACTCGGCGCTTCCCCTAAAACACTCGGCGCTTCCCCTAAAACACTCGGCGCTTCCCCTAAAACACTCGGCGCTTCCCCTAAAACACTCGGCGCTTCCCCGAAAACACTCGGCGCTTCCCCTAAAACACCCGGCGCTTCCCCTAAAACACTCTGCGCTTCCCCTAAAACACTCGGCGCTTCCCCTATAACACTCGGCGCTTCCCCTAAAATACCCGGCGCTTCCCCTAAAACACCCGGCGCTTCCCCTAAAACACCCGGCGCTTCCCCTAAAACACCCGGCGCTTCCCCTAAAACACTCGGCGCTTCCCCTAAAACACACGGCGCTTCCCCTAAAACACCCGGCGCTTCCCCTATAACACTTGGCGCTTCCCCTAAAACACTCGGCGCTTCCCCTAAAACACTCGGCGCTTCCCCTAAAACACCCGGCGCTTCCCCTAAAACACCCGGCGCTTCCCCTATAACACTTGGCGCTTCCCCTAAAACACTCGGCGCTTCCCCTAAAACACTCGGCGCTTCCCCTAAAACACTCGGCGCTTCCCCTAAAACACCCGGCCCGTCCCCTAAAACACTCGGCGCTTCCCCTAAAAAAACACTCGGCGCGCTTCCCCTAAAACACCCGGCGCTTCCCCTAAAACACGCCGGCGCTTTCCCCTAAAACACTCGGCGCTTCCCCTAAAACACTCGGCGCTTCCCCTAAAACACCCGGCGCTTCCCCTAAAACACTCGGCGCTTCCCCTAAAACACTCGGCGCTTCCCCTAAAACACCCGGCGCTTCCCCTAAAACACGCGGCGCTTCCCCTAAAACACTCGGCGCTTCCCCTAAAACACCCGGCGCTTCCCCTAAAACACTCTGCGCTTCCCCTAAAACACCCGGCGCTTCCCCTAAAACACCCGGCGCTTCCCCTAAAACACCCGGCGCTTCCCCTAAAACACCCGGCGCTTCCCCTATAACACTTGGCGCTTCCCCTAAAACACTCGGCGCTTCCCCTAAAACACTCGGCGCTTCCCCTAAAACACTCGGCGCTTCCCCTAAAACACCCGGCGCTTCCCCTAAAACACTCGGCGCTTCCCCTAAAACACTCGGCGCTTCCCCTAAAACACCCGGCGCTTCCCCTAAAACACCCGGCGCTTCCCCTAAAACACTCGGCGCTTCCCCTAAAACACTCGGCGCTTCCCCTAAAACACACGGCGCTTTCCCCTCAAACACTCGGCGCTTCCACTAAAACACTCGGCGCTTCCCCTAAAACACCCGGCGCTTCCCCTAAAACACCCGGCGCTTCCCCTAAAACACTCGGCGCTTCCCCTAAAACACTCGGCGCTTCCCCTAAAACACTCTGCGCTTCCCCTAAAACACCCGGCGCTTCCCCTAAAACACCCGGCGCTTCCCCTAAAACACCCGGCGCTTCCCCTAAAACACTCGGCGCTTCCCCTAAAACACTCGGCGCTTCCCCTAAAACACCCGGCGCTTCCCCTAAAACACTCTGCGCTTCCCCTATAACACCCGGCGCTTCCCCTATAACACCCGGCGCTTCCCCTAAAACACCCGGCGCTTCCCCTAAAACACCCGGCGCTTCCCCTAAAACACCCGGCGCTTCCCCTATAACACCCGGCGCTTCCCCTATAACACCCGGCGCTTCCCCTAAAACACCCGGCGCTTCCCCTAAAACACCCGGCGCTTCCCCTAAAACACTCGGCGCTTCCCCTAAAACACTCGGCGCTTCCCCTAAAACACCCGGCGCTTCCCCTAAAACACTCTGCGCTTCCCCTAAAATACCCGGCACTTCCCCTATAACACTCGGCGCTTCCCCTAAAATACCCGGCACTTCCCCTATAACACTCGGCGCTTCCCCTATAACACTCGGCGCTTCCCCTAAAACACCCGGCGCTTCCCCTAAAACACTCTGCGCTTCCCCTAAAACACTCTGCGCTTCCCCTAACACACCCGGCGCTTCCCCTAACACACCCGGCACTTCCCCTAAAACACTCTGCGCTTCCCCTAAAATACCCGGTGCTTCCCCATAACACTCGGCACTTCCCTTAAAACACCCGGCGCTTCCCCTGCTCATTTCTTATGATGGTGAACTCGGATCCTTTTTTTGTTTTGTGTTTGTTGCTCTCCGGGGTCGACCTTAAAGCATGGGTTCCCCCTTTGAGTCTTGGTTCTTCTAATCACCTACAACTATTTCAGCTTTATAAGGAAGAGAACAAAGGAAGTACCTACAGGCCTGCGAGCCTGATGGAAACCTCCTTTATTCATAAACCTACAAAACAGCAACACAGTCACCCACACATGCACTTAACCAACTCTCTATCTGCCTCCACCTGATGGCCAGCACCGAGTTAACCAGGCGTGAGGAGAGTGCTGATAGCTCTCTCTGAGCCGCTGGTCCATCATGATCTGTGTAATCAGCGGTGACAGAGGTGTCATTTCCCCCCTTGCCCTCCCCCCCACGTATCTGTCCTGCTCGCGCACTCGTGCATGCATAATACAAACTTCATAAAAGCAGCGGTGACAGGAAACAGTGCCACTCTGATTGCCAATCCCCGGACTGTCACTTTACACTTACCGGCTTCATTTAACACAGAGGAACAGAGCGAGCATCCATGCGGAAATCCAGGAGATGGGTCTTTTGTGTTATTATTAGATTTTTAAAAATGTACATTCAAACATAATTTGCAGCTGCTGTGCAGAACCTCATGCATTTTGCATTATATGGCCAAAAGTATAGAGACATAGAGCCATCTCAGAACTATAGGAGTAAGTGTTTTCGCTCCACACTGCTGCCTTCTTCTTCTGGTAAGTGTGGCAGGGGTGGGGTGGAGTCGCTGCCATTCCCTCAAAGTGGGCACATGCCTCCCAATGATCATGCACAAGTGTGCAGGATCAGAAGGTGGAGCACCACGCTCTAATAAACTGGCCCTCTCTCCAGTGTGAAGTGGGAAGACCACACTCGGGTATGGAAGCACTCTGGTTCACTTGCGTTGGGTGTTTGTCACGTTGAGGTGTTCCCGATTAGTGTGCTCAGCCTCTCCCGTGGCCGAGGCAGCGAAAGCTTTTCACACGGGACTTTAGGGTGTGGTCTCTGAGACTTTGTGCCCCTTCAATCAAAAGAGCATTTGTGAGGCACTGGTGGGATGTTGGATGAGAAGGCCGTGTTCACATTCCATCCTATAGGTGTTCAGTGAGGTTGAGGTCAGGGCTCTATGCAGGCCACTGGAGTTCCTTTGTACCAAGCTCATCAAACCTTTATGGAGCTGGCTTTGTGCACAAGGACACGGTCATGCTGGGACAGGGAAGGATCTTCCACACGCTGCTGCACAAAGTAGTATACAGTTGTGTACAAGCCTCGAGAACAGCCTCAGACCACCATTACACCCCCCTCCACCACACTTTACCGTTATCACCATGTATTCTATGTAGGTAGTGTTCTCCTTTCATCCACCGAATCCAGCTTCATCCTTTAGACTGCCAGATTTATGGGTCCTCGCTCCGGAGAACACGTTTCCACTGCTCTAGAGTATAGTGGCAGTGCTTCACACCATGCTGGTTGATGCTTGGTTTTGCGTATAGTGGTCTTAGGCTTGTGTGCAACTGCTTAACCCCAATCTTCAAGTCTAGGCTTAAAACCCACTAGTTTAGTTGAGCTTTAGTAGTAGTTGCCTGCTAACTGCTAACACCATGTAGCGCTCTGAGTCCTCCTTTCAGAGCTAACTGTCTATCTGTTCTTCTTTGCTGGAGCTGAGCTCTGCCCAAACTCTGTGGTCTGCTGCAGAGCTACTGCCCATCCTGTGCGCTCTGATGCCGTTGCTTCATCCACCTCAGCTGGGTCCCACTGCCTGACTGCTGACCAGTTTGCCCACCATGAAGCTTCTCCTTGTCTTGAGCTGTGAGGGGGCCTCAGACAGATCAGACATTTCTTCTTCTGCCTCAGAAACACTCGACACGCCTCCTATTCATCGATAGTAATTATAAACTCTGATGCTTCTGTTGTGTTTGTTGCTAGCCGGGGTCGACCTGAAGAGGATGGGTTCCGCCTTTGATTCTTGGTTCCTCGAGGTTCCTCAGGGGGTCTTCCTCTTGCTCTGAGGGAGTTTTTCGGTGCCACTGTTGCCCTTGGCTTCCTCATTAGGGGGGTTGGACCTGGATTCTCTGTGAAGCTGCTTTGTGACATCATTGTAAAAAGCGCTATATTAATAAATTTGATCTGTAAACTTGATTTTTCATTTTTCAGTGTTAGCAGACAACTGGAGAGCTTACAAGCTTGAGTTTAAGTGAAGCTTTAGTGAAGGTTATTGCATGCACTTGCCATGAATTCATTGCCTGAAACACTACTTTGAAAATAATAATAATAATCATAATAATATTCATAATAATAAATCCTATGGTAATGCGTATTTTTGTGTTGTAGACATGGCAACCCCTGAGTTAGTAACGTTCTCTACAGTATTCCACATCGAGCCACCCTGAATGACTGGTCCTCAGTGACTGAATGATGCGGATATGTTTAAATCTGTGGTATCGGTTGAGTTATGGAGAGTTATCGCGCTCTGAGTTGCGGTGGAATAAAGGATGGAGGCAGTGAGAGGGAAGCCTGGGTTAGTGAAGCTCTCCTTCTGAGAGCTGATAAAGATGGACGGAAGAGGGGGAGTGGTCAGAGGACGGGAGTGAAGGTATGTAGGTGCTTCTTGACTTACTCCCTCTGTGTCTGTCTGACTGTGTCTCTCTGTCTGTCTGTCTGTCTCCTTGACTTATTCTCTCAGTGTCTGTCTGTCTTGTTTGTCTGTCTTCTTGACTTACTCCCTCTGTGTCTGTCTGACTCTGTCTATCTGACTCAGTGTCTGTCAATTTCTCTGTCTATCTATCTGTCTTTCTGACACAGTGTCTGTCTGCCTCCCTGACTTACTCCCTCTGTGTCTGTCTGACTCTCTGTGTGTCTGACTGTGTCTGTCTGTCTGCCTGCCTGTCTGTCGTGTCTGTCTGCCTCCCTGACTTACTCCCTCTGTGTCTGTCTGACTCTGTCTGTCTGTCTGACTGTGTCTCTCTGTCTGTCTATCTGTCTCCTTGACTTACTCTCTCTGTGTCTGTCTTGTGTCTGTCTGCCTCCCTGACTTACTCCCTCTGTGTCTGTCTGACTCTGTCTGTCTGTCTGTCTGACTCTGTCTGTCTGTCTGTCTGACTGTGTCTGTCTGTCTGACTGTGTCTGTCTGTCTGTCTTTCTTGTTTGTCTGTCTCCTTGACTTACTCCCTCTGTTTCTGTCTGACTGTGTCTGTCTGTCTGTCTGCCGTCCTGTCTGCCGTGTCTGTCTGCCTCCCTGACTTACTCCCTCTGTGTCTGTCTGACTCTGTCTGTGTGTCTGACTGTGTCTGTCTGTCTGCCTTCCTGTCTGTTGTGTCTGTCTGCCTCCCTGACTTACTCCCTCTGTGTCTGTCTGACTCTGTCTGTGTGTCTGACTGTATCTCTCTGTCTGTCTGTCTGTCTTGTCTGTCTGACTCCCTGACTTACTCCCTCTGTGTCTGTCTGACTCTGTCTGTCTGTCTGACTGTGTCTCTCTGTCTGTCTGTCTGTCTCCTTGACTTACTCTCTCTGTGTCTGTCTGTCTGTCTTGTGTCTGTCTGCCTCCCTGACTTACTCCCTCTGTGTCTGTCTGTCTGTCTGTCTTGTTTGTCTGTCTCCTTGACTTATTCTCTCTGCGTCTATCTGTCTGTCTCCCTGACCTATCTTCCTATGTCTGTCTGACTGACTCGAGGCTTCTCTGTCTGACCAACTCTCTCTTAGTATGTCTTACTCTGTCTATCTGGCTCCAGCTGTTTGTCTTCCTGATGTAATGTCTCTGTCTGGCTGGATGACTCACTATCTCTGGATCTGTATTACGCTGTACACATGTCTGTTTACCTGACTCTAAGAGTCTGTCTGACTTAACGTCTGTCTGTCTGACTGACCCACTGTCTCTTTTTGTGTCTGACTCTGTTTGCCTTACTTTTTTTTATTTATTTTTTTTTTTGCTGGACTGTCTCTCTGGCTCTGCATGTCTTACTATGTCTGTCAGTCTGACTGTTTGTCTTTCTGCTTGCCTGGCTGACTGACAAACTCTGACCGACTGTCTGTTTTCCTGTCTTTCTGACTCTTTCTTACCGTGTATCTGTCTGACTCTGTCTGTCTGACTCTGTCTGTCTGTCTGACTGTGTCTGTCTGTCTGTCTGTCTTGTTTGTCTGTCTCATTGACTTATTCTCTCTGCGTCTATCTGTCTGTCTCCCTGACCTATCTTCCTATGTCTGTCTGACTGACTCGAGGCTTCTCTGTCTGACCAACTCTCTTATAGT
This sequence comes from Prochilodus magdalenae, assembly GCA_024036415.1. Lineage (NCBI taxonomy): Eukaryota > Metazoa > Chordata > Actinopteri > Characiformes > Prochilodontidae > Prochilodus > Prochilodus magdalenae. The sequence continues at coordinate 16,087 of JAMWET010002992.1, forward strand.
ATGTCTTACTCTGTCTATCTGGCTCCAGCTGTTTGTCTTCCTGATGTAATGTCTCTGTCTGGCTGGATGACTCACTATCTCTGGGTCTGTATTACGCTGTATACATGTCTGTTTACCTGACTCTAAGAGTCTGTCTGGCTTAACGTCTGTCTGTCTGACTGACCCACTATCTCTTTTTGTGTCTGACTCTGTTTTTCTTACTTTTTTTTTTTTGCTGGACTGTCTCTCTGACTCTGCATGTCTTACTTAGTCTGTCAGTCTGACTGTTTGTCTTTCTGCTTGCCTGGCTGACTGACAAACTCTGACTGACTGTGTGTCTCTGTTTTTCTGTCTTTCTGACTCTTTCTTACCGTGTATCTGTCTGACTCTGACTTTCTGTCTATTTGACTGAAGGAGTTATACTGTAACTCATATTGAACTGTAGGTTGTAGAGGCAGTAGATGATTCCATAAAGAGTGGGGAAAGAATATTGTTTGATTGTCTCAAAAGTAAAAACCTAGGAAAGCTGTCTGGGTGTAGTTTATTGAGATGTTGACTGTAGAAGTTAATGTATCTAAACTGTGTTCAGTTATAGAACCTCTCTCTTCCACCTGCAGCAGGTCGTGGCGGACTCCGTCGTGAGGTTTGTAAGTGACGAAGCCTTTAGCCTGGATAGTCTTACACATTTAATTTAGCCTGAGCCGCAGGTGGCTACTATACCAGTGAGCATCGAGTTTGTCAGAAGAGCAAGACTTGATCGAGGAGCGCGGAAAGGCTTTTGACAGGGCACAATGACGTTGTGGGTTGCCAGTGTGCGGCTGGCCTCTGCTTGGTCGAGTTCACCCCTGTTGGCAGGTGAGGGGTTCTGGTGGTGGATGTCTGTTGTTGGGCAGCACGGCCACTGTGATGTTTCCCCCTGTGGGTGCTCTTTCCCCCAGCGCCCCGCCAACCGTCAGACAAGGACCCTAAGGGGCTCACAGCGGTGTACTTTAGATCAGGAGAGAGAGAGAGGGGAGATAGGGGGGGGAGTAGTGAAAAAGAAAAAAAAGGAGAGAAAAGAGAGAGGACAGCAGGAGAATGCAGAAAAACAAATAGTAGTTGAAAAGAGAAAGTAGAGAAGAAGTAAGAGAGTGGAGAGAAAAAAAGAAGGAAAGAGAGCAAGGGAAAGGCGGAGGGGAAGATGACGCTTTTTGATGACACACTGATAGTAAGAGGCAGAATATGCTGAGGGATAAAAGGAGAGAGAGAAGAGTCGCGAAGTGAGAGCAACAGACCCTGAGAAAGAGAGGGATGTGTAAAGAAGGAAGCAGTAATGTGAGCCCAGACAGAATCGAGAGAAGATGGAAACAGTCGGTAAAATGTTATCCATCCAGTAAAAATATGTATGGACCCAGGTGTGTAAGCTGCCAATGGACTGTAAACGTAAACACATCACGGGTGGAGTTATTTGTAATGAGCATCACAGCGGTGGCTGGGAGATCGGTAGATAACACATCACTAGAATTACTAACACAACTACGCCTATTACTACTAAAACTATTACAACTACTAATGTAACTCTTATATTACTACGACTAAAACTACTACTACTACGCCTATTTTACTACTTCTACTCAACTATTTACAACTCACTAAATGTTACCTCTTATATTACTACTACTACAATACTACTACTACTATACTATTAACTACTACAACTATGACAACTACTAATGTTACTCCTTATTTACTAGCTACTACAAACTACTACTACTACGCCTATTTACTTACGTACAACCTGTTTACAAACTACTACTGTTACGCTTATTTACTACTACTACAACTACTACTACTACGCCTTATTACTACTACAACTGTTTACAACCTCACTACTGTTTACTCATTAATTACTACGCACTACAACTACTACTACTACTTACTAACAACTATGCCTATTAGCTACTACAGCTATTACAACTAAACTACTACTGTTACTCTTATATTACACTACTACAACTACTTAACAACTAATTACAACTACAACTACTACTGTTCTCTTAATTACTAACTACTACTACAACTATTACAACCTACTCCTGTTGACTCGAACCTATATGTTCATTTTCGCTAGATTATTACTCGTC
>JAMWET010002993.1:0-10000 GCA_024036415.1 Prochilodus magdalenae
CGTACAGAGGCATATAAATTCATATACGAAAAACTAGAAAACGGATCTCTAAACACCACCAGCGTTGCCAGGTATAGTCACCCAAACAACCCATGCCTCCCATACCAGGACCAGCTATGTAAAATCTGAACGGATCCTCTATCGTCTCTAGACATTTGTGGTTTCTTCGTAACTACAATCCCAGTATACTAAAAGGGCATGGTATTCTCTCCGATTGTGGGCTCAGGGAAGGACAATCCCCGTCCAAATCTGTGGTCTCAACAGCACTATTCTTTGATGTGAGAGTGTCTGAACACTGATGGTGCCTACGTCCGAAACTTGTCCGGCCCATGCCAAATCCAACCCCAGCTGTTATTGGTGCTCGTGGAGGTTTACGTGCTGTTAGGTACATTTCAGTGGCAGGTGACTAATTTTCATTTCCAATGAGCTATAAATAGTCAGAAACGGCTCTCCGGGCTCTCCGGGCTGTCCTGTCTCTCCTAATGAATGGATCCTGTATGGCTAGTCGTACTGCTGTGTGCAGCAGCATAACCCCAGCACGGTTTTGGCCATATTGTGCGGCTCTAGTCTCGGATGATGAAGCAGTGTGAAAGTCTGGAGTCGTCTTCGGATATGGGAAGTGCAAGGTGCAGCTGTAGTTGTGCAATTATGAAAGATTGTTCAGCGGCGCGGTGTGTGCGTTTGACAAGCTCTCAGGCAGCAGCGGAGCGGCTCTGACGGCTGATGCTGATTCGCTCTGAAGCTACACTGCTCTTTTCCAGCGAGCAAGCATCTCGTTACAGATACACCCACAGCAGTGCTCAGTTAAAGGAAGGAGTTTCCAAATAATCAAAACATGTGTTCAGTTTCCCCTTACCCCAAACGAAGTGTGTTGGTGTACAGTAACTCAGTAAGTGTAATGTGTGTTGGTGTACAGTAGCTCAGTAAGTGTAATGTGTTAGTGTTCTGTAAGTAGTGTGTTGGTGTACAGTAACTCAGTAAGTGTAATGTGTGTTGGTGTACAGTAACTCAGTAATTGTAATGTGTTAGTGTGCTGTAAGTAGTGTGGTGGTGTACAGTAACTCAGTAAGTGTATTGTGTTAGTGTTCTGTAAGTAGTGTGTTGGTGTACAGTAACTCAGTAAGTGTAATGGTGGGTTGGTGTACAGTAACTCAGTAAAGTGTAACCTGTGTTTTAGTGTTCTCTAGGTTAGTGTGGTGGTGTACCAGTACCACAGAAACACGAAATACAAGCGGTGGGGAGGGGGGACTCAGTAAGTGTAATGTGTTGTGTGCTGTTAGTAGTGTGTTTGGTGTACAAAAAACGTAACATCCAGTAATTGTCATTTGTTTCGTGTGCTAGTAAGTAATAGTGTGTTGTTGCACAGTAATACCCAGTAAGTGTAAATGTGTTAGTGTACTGTAAGTAGGTGTGATTGGTGTACGTAACTCAGTAAAGTGTAATGTTGGTTGGTGTACTGTAAGTAGTGTGTTGGTGTACAGTAACTCAGTAAGTGTAATGTGTTAGTGTGCTGTAAGTAGTGTGTTGGTTTACAGTAACTCTCGAGTAAGTGTATGTACTTTGTTTTTTTGTTCAAAAAGTTGGGCTGTAAGTAACAGTATCGTGTTGGTGTACAGTAACTCAGTAATTGTAATGTGTTTAGTGTACTGTGTAAGTAGTGTGTTTGGTGTAGCAGTAGGGCTCAGTAAGTGTAATGTGTTAGTGTACTGTGAGTGTAGTGTGTTGGTGGAGCTAAACTCTCTATTTAGTGTAATGTGTTTGTTAGTGCTGGTGACACTGTCTGGTGTATGGAAACTCCCCATCTGACTTACTGCTACTGTACACCTAATGAGTTTGGTGTTACCAGTAACTCAGTAAAGTGTAAATGGGTTATGTACGGGTGTGGCTGTAGGTAGTGTGTTGGTGTTAACACCCTCAGTAACATGTAATGTGTTAGTGTACCTGTAAGTAGGTGTTGTTGGTTTAACCTCAGTTCAGCCGTAAAGTGGATTGATATGGCTGGGATGTGGTGGCTGAGCATCTGCGTGTGTTGTGGGCTCAGTAACTCCAGCCCGAGCGAGTTATGGTGTGGCTGTTGCTCTCAGTCCAGTGCTGTTGGTGTCTCGGTTATGAGTGCTGATTATCCCCTGTACTCGTTTGTTTAATGCTGTATCGTAGTGTGTTGGTGAATTCCAAAACTTCATTTCCCAGTTAGTGTCGTGTTTAATGTGTTAGTCAAAGCTGTCCAGCAAATGTTCGGGTTCCAGTAGTGGTTTGATGTGAAATGGAGAGAGTTGGAATTGTCACAGTGGTGGTGGTGGTGATGGGCACCAGACGTCTGAGCAGTTGACATGCGTCTAAAAGCTGCCTGAGGCATGTGACTGTGTTACTATAAAATCTTTTCATAGAAGAGAATGAGTAACTCAGTAAGTGTAGTGTGTTAGTGTGCTGTAAGTAGTGTGTTGGTGTACAGTAACTCAGTAAGTATAATGTGTTAGTGTGCTGTAAGTAGTGTGTTGGTGTACAGTAACTCAGTAAGTGTAATGTGTGTTGGTGTACAGTAACTCAGTAATTGTAATGTGTTAGTGTTCTGTAAGTAGTGTGGTGGTGTACAGTAACTCAGTAAGTGTAATGTGTTAGTGTGCTGTAAGTAGTGTGTTGGTGTACAGTAACTCAGTAATTGTAATGTGTTAGTGTGCTGTAAGTAGTGTGTTGGTGCACAGTAACCCAGTAAGTGTAATGTGTTTAGTGTACTGTAAGTAGTGTGTTGGTGTACAGTAAACTCAGTAAGTGTAATGTGTTAGTGTGCTGTAAGTAGATGTGTTGGTGTACAGTAACTCAGTAAGTGTAATGTGTTAGTGTGCTGTAAGTAGCCAGTGTGTCGGTGTGTACAGTAACTCAGTAAGTAGTAATGTGTTAGTGTGCTGTAAGTAGTGTGTTGGTGTTACAGTCAACTCAGTAAGTTGTTAGTGTGTAATGTTAGTGTGCTCGTAAGTAAGTGGTGTGGTGTACAGTAACTCAGTAAGTATAATGTGGTTAGTGTGCTGTAAGTAGTTGTGTTGGTGTACAGTAACTCAGTAAGTGTTAATGTGTTAGTGTGCTGTAAGTAAGTGTGTTGGTGTACAGTAACTCAGTAAGTGTAATGCCGTTAGTGTGCCGTGAAGTATTGGTGTTGGTGTACAGTAAACTCAGAGTAAGTGGTAATGCGTTAGTGTGTCCTGTAAGTAGTGTGTGGGTGTACAGTAACTCAGTAAGTGTAAGTGCGTTAGTGTAACTGTAAGTAGTTGTGTGGGTGTACAGTACTCAGTAAGTGTAATGCGTTAGTGGTGCTGTAAGTAGTGTGTTTTGGTGTACAGTAACGATTCAGTAAGTGTTAATGTGTTAGTGTGCTGTAAGTAGTGTGTTTGGTGTACAGGTAACTCAGTAAGTGTAAATGTGTTAGTGTGCTGTAAGTAGTGTAGTTGGAGTTGTACAGTAACTCAGTAAGTGTAATGTGTTAGTGTGCTGTAAGTATGTGTGCTGTGGTGCTACAGTAACTCAGTAAGCTGTAATGTGTTAGTGTGCTGTAAGTAGCCGTGCTTTTGGTGTACCAGTAACTCAAGTAAGTGTTAATGTCGTTAGGTCTGTGTTACGGTCCACTGTAAAGTGTAAGCGTAGTGTTAGTAAGGTGTCTGTACAGTAACTCAGTAAGTGTAATGTGTTAGTGTAGCTGTAAGTAGCGCGTGTTGGTGTACAGTGACTCAGTAAGTGTAATGCGTTAGTGTGCTGTAAGTAGCGTGTTGGTGTACAGTAACTCAGTAAGTGTAATGCGTTAGTGTGCTGTAAGTAGTGTCGTTGGTGTACAGTGACTCAGTAAAGTGTAATGATGTTAGTGGTGCTGTAAGTATGTGTTGGTGTACAGTGACTCAGTAAGTGTAATGTGTTAGTGTGCTGTAAGTAGTGTGTTGGTGTACGGTAAAAACTCAGTAGTGTAATGTGTTAGTGTACTGGTAAGTAGTGTTGTTGGTGTACAGTAACTCAGTAAGTGTAATGTGTTAGTGTGCTGGGTAAGTAGATGTGTTGCGTGTACAGTAACTCAGTAAGTGTAATGCGTTAGTGTGCTGTAAAGTAGCTGTGTAGGTGTCGGTGTACAGTAACTCAGTAAGTGTAATGTGTTAGTGTGCTGTAAAGTAGTGTGTGGGTGTACGGTAAACTCAGTACCTCAGAAAAAGTGTACTTGTGTTAGTGGTGCTGTAAGTAGCGTGTTCGGTGTACAGTAACTCAGTAAGTGTAAATGTGTTAGTGTAGCTGTAAGTAGTGTGTTGGTGTACAGTAACTCCAGTAAGTGTAATGTGTTTAGTGTGCTGTAAGTAGCATGCTGGGGTGTACCGTAACTCAGTAAGTGGTAATGTGTTTAGTGTACATTGTAAGTAGTGTGTTGGTGTACAGTAACTCAGTAAGTGTAATGCCGTTAGTTGTGCTGTAAGTAGCATGTGGTGGTGTACAGTACTCAGTAAGTGTAATGCGTTAGTGTAACTGTAAGTAGCGTGTGTCGGTGTACAGTAACTCAGTAAGTGTAATGTGTTAGTTTACTGTAAGTTAGTAGCGTGTTGGGTGTACAGTAACTCAGTAAGTGTAATGTGTTAGTGTGCTACTGTAAGTAGTGTGTGTTGGTGTACAGTAACTCAGTAAGTGTAATGTGTTAGTGTGCTGTAAGTAGCGTGTTGGTGTACAGTAACTCAGTAAGTGTAATGTGTTAGTGTGCTGTAAGTAGTGTGTTGGTGTACAGTAACTCAGTAAGTGTAAAATGTGTTAGTGTGCTGTAAAGTAGCGTGTTGGTGTACAGTAACTCAGTAAGTGTATGTGTTAGTGTGCTCTGTAAGTAGTGCGTTGGTGTAGCAGTTAACTCAGTGAAGTGTGAATGTTTTAGTGTGCTGTAAGTAGCGTGTCGGTGTACAGTAACTCAGTAAGTGTAATGTGTTAAGTGTGCTGTAAGTAGTGTGTTGGTGTACAGTAACTCACTGTAAGTGTAATGTGTTAGTGTGGCTGTAAGTAGTGGTGTTGGTGTAACGTAAATCAGTAAGTGTAATGTGTTCGTGTACTGTCAAGATAGCGTGTTGGTGTATCAGTAACTCAGTAATGTATTGTGTAAGGTAGTGTAATTAGCGTAGTTTCGTGTACAGTAAACTCAGTAAGTGTACTGTGTTAGTGTGCTGTAAGTAGTGTGTTGGTGTACAGTAACTCAGTAAAGTGTAATGTGTTAGTGTGAGCTGTAAGTAGTCTGTGTTGGTGTACAGTCCGAATCAGTAAGTGTAATGTTAGTGTACTGTAAGTAGCGTGTTGGTGTACAGTAACTCAGTAAGTGTAATGTGTTAGTGTACTGTAAGTAGCGTGTTGGTGTACAGTAACTCAGTAAGTGTAATGTGTTAGTGTACTGTAAGTAGCGTGTTGGTGTACAGTAACTCAGTAAGTGTAATGTGTTAGTGTAGTAGTTTTTGCCGGTGGCTAATATTATTGCCCAAATGCTACATGAGGCTAGCTCTTACAAAAACAGGAAGTAGAATCTATATCAGTTGCGACAAAGTTGGTTTGGATCCTCTTGGGCACCTCTACAGCCCCACTCCGCTTGATCTCCATGACCCGACACTCAGGCTCTGTGCTAAGCATGTCGGATCTGCTCCCTTGCGAGTCGCGGCTCTGTGGAAGTAGTGAAGACTCAGCTTATTAGCCGGAGTGAAACAGGTGTGTTTGATGAGGCAGTGTGCGGCACTCTGCAGAGCTGTGGCCCACAAGGGCCGGAGTCGGACACACCCGCTCTCCTCTCGGATCCCTCTGTTGGTTTTACTGGTCCTTTTCTTCCAGGCTGATCTGTACAGCGTGCATGTGTGAGTGTTGGGCTTTAAGCTGAAACCGCATGTGAACTCTCCAGTAGTCAGGGAGGGGTCTGCGAGTGATTCTCCAGCCTTGCAGGGTTGTCCCTAGCAACGGAAGCAGAATGTATGACTACGAGCAAGGCCCCTGCTATTTTTACTGAAGGATGCATAGTGCTGCAGCATCCGCTCGTGGAAGACGCACGCACACAACTCGGCAGCATCATTAGGGTGTGATGTCCAGACAATCGGCACTCGGCTACAAGGTGCAGCACTGGGATCCTCTGGTGTGCTTGGAACTACCAGCATGCAGCCATTTACAGAGTGGCTGCGGTTATACCGGCTTATCTTTGTTGCCTTTAGTGCTATTGGAGCTGACTTGGTGTGCAGCTGGGAAATGATTTGTTGGGATATGATGCGCCAGTGGTTCGGCGAAAAGCATGTGTGGAATTTCCTGAGCTTTCCACAGGTAGTCTGGCTGTCCTGCTGTTGCTCAGACAGAGGATTCTGAGACTGTCACATGTATATGGAACAGTGCAGCTTCTAGCCAGGGCAACTAGCACCATTCTAGCTACTGTCGTCAGATGTTTCATATATTCTAACTGATTATAATCTCGCTGCGCACACGTTATTACCGTCCAGACTGTTAAACACCTACACACAGAATTCATCGTGCAGATTCTCATACCGGATTTATAATCCCTCCACAGTTATTATTCCGTCAGACCGTAAACACTACTCACGTGCTGCAGATTCATATACCGGATTATAATCCCTCCCACACGCGTTATTACCGTCAGACTCGTAAAACCAACTACACACATGCTGCAGATTCATACCTGGATTTATAATCCACTCTCACAGTTATTACCGTCAGACTAGTAAACACTACACACACGCTGTAAGATTCATACGCTGGATTATAATCACCTCACAGTTATTAACTGATCAGACTGTAAAACCACTAGAACGTTGTGCAGAACAACAGGGCATTATAATCCCTCCACCAGCTACCTGTAGATTGTAAAACGCCTACACACGCCTATGCAGATTATAACGGTTATAAATCCTACCCACAGTTATTACCGTCAGACGTCCCCCGTAAACGCTACACACGCTGCAGATTCATACTGATTATAAATTAGCTCCACACGTTCCATTTATTACGCGTCAGACTTCTACACAACGCTGCACCACCCGATTAATCATGGATTATAATTCCCTCCACAGTTGTATTACTGTCAGACTGTTAAACGCTACACACAGATTCATAACTGGCATTATATCAATCACTCCACAGTTATTTTCATTACTGTAACACCCCTCACACACTGTTGCACGCATTTCATGACCGTGATTATTAATCCACTCCACAGTTATTACCGTCAGAATGTCAGAACACCCCTCCCCCTGTAAACACAACATAACAACACGCTGACCAGTCATTCATAACCGGTTATTAACCGCAGATAAACACTACACACGCTGCAGCTTCATACTGCGATTATTACCGGTCAGACTGTAAACACTCTATTCACACGCTGCAGATTCATACTGGGATTATAATCCCTCCACTCCCCAGAATGTAAAACGCTTTACATCTCTTTTGCAGGATTCACTATGGATATACCACTCACAGTTATTACCATCAAGACTGTAAACACTACACACGCTTGCAGATTCATACTGGATTATAATCCCTCCACACTTGTTATTACAGTCAGACTGTAAACACCTACACACGCTGCAGATTCATACTGGATTATAATCCCTCCACAGTTATTACCGTCAGAATGTAAAACACTACACCACGCTGCAGATTCATACCGGATTATAATCCCTCCACAGGTTATTACCGTCGGACTGTAAACAACTACACACGCTGCAGATTCGATACGGATGATAATCCCTCCACATACCGTCAGATTATACATATCCGCTCCACCAGATTATAATTAATTATACCGTCAGACTTTGTAAACTACTACAGCCTGGCAGATCGATTATAACCCCCCTACCGCAGATTCGCTACTGGATTCATTACGGAATAATCCATCCACAGTTATTACCGTCGAAGACCGTAAAACAGCTACACACGCTGCAGATTCATACTGGATAATATCCCGCTCCACATTTATAGCCGTCAGGACCGTAAACACTACACACGCTGCAGATTCATACTGGATTATAATCCCTCCACAGTTATTACCGTCAGACTGTAAACACTAGATTTCAGCACGGATCAAGGTCATGGTAATCCGGATGGGGTTTGTGTTCCCTGAAGGTGGATGCTGAGTTGTATGTGACATGCACAAGGACACTCCACCTATTAACTGTGGCTGACGGCCTTGCTTCTCTTTGCTGCAGCCCGGTGAACCGACTGAACCTGCATTCTAAAGGCTATAAGGGAAACAGAAGCTCACTCGGATCCAGGCTTTCATCGCAGCTGTGATTTATCACCAGCGGCCACCGCAAAGGCTGCCAGAAAGCATCTGCCCTGACCGAGTGCCATGCTCTCAGGGGCTGACTGGAGACAGGCAGGCTGGGCTGAGTGTTAGCAGCTATTAATCTCAGCTGAAGTTCATTGATGATGTCAGCTGTGCTACCGAAATGCAGTACAATGGCTGGAAAGCATTTGAGTTCGGCTCATGGGCCTCGTAGCATGAGAACCAGAAGGCTTCCTGCTTTGGTTTTAGATCATTTTGATTTACATGTTTACATGGGTGTGATGTCATAACCATGAACACCCTTTAGCAAATCCCCTCCAGCAGTTCAGTTCAGTAGTCTGTGAGCATGTAGTCCTGCGTCGTGCAGCTGTCTGCCAATGGTGCTGGCTCTAACAGGATGACTCATGGAGGACACCACTGCTCGCTGAGTGTCTGCTGTCGTGGCTGTAGGCTCAGTCAGGTACAGCGTCAGGTACAGCCAGTCCTTGCTTGCGTCATGGTTAACTGTGAAACTTGACCGGTCAGTCGTTTCCTTCTTGGTGCCACTCTTTCTTTGGTGATGAGTCTATATGGAAACATTTACCATACGGGCTTTCCAACCCTTTAAAAGCCGGTGGGACCCACCATAGTGTTACTACATACACTCCTATGACCCTGAAATTGCCCACACAGTTTGCATGGTAGTCCATGTAGCTACTGAGTAATAAGTGTACTACAGGGGATTGTAGGGGGCTAATGATGAGTGTGGTGAGAGAGAGAGATAGGGAGAGAGGGGAAGAGAGGGAGCGAGAGGCAAAGAGAGAGGGAGAAAGAGGGAGAAAGAGGAAGGGAGAGAGAGAGGGAGAAAGAGGAAGGGGGAGAGAGAGAGAGGGACAGAGAGAGGGAGAAAGAGGAAGGGAGAGAGAGAGAGAGAGAGAGAGGGAGAGAGAGAGGGAGAAAGGAAGGGAGAGAGAGAGGGAGAAAGAGGAAGGGAGAGAGAGAGAGAGTGAGAGAGAGAGAGAGAGGGAGAGGAATGGATGTAGAGGGTAGAGAGAGAGTAAGAGAGAGGAGAAAGGAAGGGAGAAGAGAGGGGGTAGAAAGGGAGAGAGGGAGAGAGAAGGGAGAAAGTAAGGGATAGGGAGAGAGGGGGAAAGAGGAAGGGAGAGAGGGAGAAAGAGGAAGGGAGAAAGAGGAAGGGAGAGGAAAGTTGAGAGGAGGGAGAAAGACAACGAGGAAGCAAGGGATAGAGTAGTGTAGAGAGAGATGGAGAGTCCCAAACAGAGAGAGATCATACGGGAGAATTTTAGTGTTTTTGAGAGACTTATGTTCAAACGAAAGAGTGAGAAGGGGAAGGGAAAGAGCAAGAGAGATAGGAAGAAGAGACGAGGAGAAAGAGAAAGAGAAAATTGAGGGAGATGGAAGAGGAGGAGATGGAGAGGGAAGTAAAAGGGAAGAGAGAGAGAAGAGAGAGGATGTCGAAGAGCGGAGAGGGGGAGAAATAGCGAAGGGGTAGGGTGGAAGAGTGAGAGAGAGAGGAAGGCAGAGAGAGTGCGAGAGGGAAGAATGGGAGAGAAGAGGAGAGAGTTGAGTTGAGGTCACAAGAGGGAAAGACAGAATGGGAGTGAGCTAGGAGAGAGAGAGAGGAGAAGGGAAGTTTGCCGGAGAGAGAGAAATAACACAAAAGACTGGAGGACAGCGAGGTTTTTTAAATGGAAGTAGAGACAGATGAGTGAGACGAGAGGTAAG
>JAMWET010002994.1:0-37500 GCA_024036415.1 Prochilodus magdalenae
CTTGTAATTGGAGTGTGTGCTGTCACCCACTGCAGTACAGGGTCAGTCTATACTATGGCATATACGCTATATCTAAAGACACAAGAGTGAATAGCTAGCATTAATATACCAAAGTAAATACATTTTTTCTGTGGTGCTAAATTAAGCCTGTACCTTGCTGGGATATGCTAATGCTAATGTTAATAAACATACACCACTCACCACCACCCACTAAAGAAGTCATTACCAACCATCAAGTAACACACACCACTCACCACGTTCTTCTACAGGAGTCATTACCAACCATTGAATAAACACCTTTCACCACCGCCCTCTAAAGAAGTCATTACCAACCACTGAATAAACACCACTCACCACGCCCTCTAAAGAAGTCATTACCTACCATCAAATAAACACCACTCACTACCGCCCTCTAAAGGAGTCATTACCAACCATCAAATAACACACACCACTCACCACTTACCACCACCCTCTAAAGCAGTCATTACCAACTATCAAAATACACCACGCACCACCGCCCTCTAAAGAAGTCATTACCAACCAACAAATAAACACCACTCACCACTGCCCTCTAACGCAGTCATTACCAACTATCAAAAAACACCACGCACCACCGCCCTCTAAAGGAGTCATTACCAACCAACAAATAAACACCACTCACCACCGCCCTCTAAAGGAGTCATTACCAACCAACAAATAAACACCACTCACCACTGCCCTCTAAAGAAGTCATTACCAACCAACAAATAAACACCACTCACCACTGCCCTCTAACGCAGTCATTACCAACTATCAAAAAACACCACGCACCACCGCCCTCTAAAGGAGTCATTACCAACCAACAAATAAACACCACTCACCACTGCCCTCTAAAGCAGTCATTACCAACTATCAAAAAACACCACGTACCACCGCCCTCTAAAGGAGTCATTACCAACCAACAAATAAACACCACTCACCACTGCCCTCTAAAGCAGTCATTACCAACTATCAAAAAACACCACGTACCACCGCCCTCTGAAGTAGTCATTACCAACCATCAAATCAACACCACTCACCACCGCCCTCTAAAGGAGTCATTACCAACCATCAAATAAACACACACTACTCACCACCACCCCCTAATGGAGACATTACCAACCATCAAAAAAACACCACTCACCACTGCCCTCCAAAATAGTCATTACCAACCATCAAATAAACACCACCCACCATCGCCCTCTAAAGAAGTCATTACCAACCATCAAATAAACACCACTACCACGTCCCTCTAAAGAGGTTATTACAAACCATTAAATAAACACCACTCACCAACACCCTTTAAAGGAGTCATTACCAACCATCAAGAAACACCCCTCCATAAACACAGACCACTCACCACCGCCCTCTAAAGGAGTCATTATCAACCATCAAATAAACACCACTCACCAACACCCTCTAAAGGAGTCATTACCAACCATCAAGAAACACCCCTCCATAAACACAGACCACTCACCACCGCCCTCTAAAGGAGTCATTACCAACCATCAAGTAACACACACCACTCACCACACTCACCACCGCCCTCTAAAGGAGTCATTACCAACCATCAAGTAACACACACCACTCACCACGTTCTTCTACAGGAGTCATTACCAACCATTGAATAAACACCTTTCACCACCGCCCTCTAAAGAAGTCATTACCTACCATCAAATAAACACACACCACTCACCACCACCCTCTAAAGGAGTCATTACCAACCATTGAATAAACACCACTCACCACGCCCTCTAAAGAAGTCATTACCTACCATCAAATAAACACCACTCACTACCGCCCTCTAAAGGAGTCATTACCAACCATCAAATAAACACACACCACTCACCACCGCCCTTTAAAGAAGTCATTACCTACCATCAAATAAACACCACTCACTACCGCCCTCTAAAGGAGTCATTACCAACCATCAAATAACACACACCACTCACCACTTACCACCACCCTCTAAAGCAGTCATTACCAACTATCAAAATACACCACGCACCACCGCCCTCTAAAGAAGTCATTACCAACCAACAAATAAACACCACTCACCACTGCCCTCTAACGCAGTCATTACCAACTATCAAAAAACACCACGCACCACCGCCCTCTAAAGGAGTCATTACCAACCAACAAATAAACACCACTCACCACTGCCCTCTAAAGCAGTCATTACCAACTATCAAAAAACACCACGTATCACCGCCCTCTGAAGTAGTCATTACCAACCATCAAATCAACACCACTCACCACCGCCCTCTAAAGGAGTCATTACCAACCATCAAATAAACACACACTACTCACCACCACCCCCTAATGGAGACATTACCAACCATCAAAAAAACACCACTCACCACTGCCCTCCAAAATAGTCATTACCAACCATCAAATAAACACCACCCACCATCGCCCTCTAAAGAAGTCATTACCAACCATCAAATAAACACCACAACCACGTCCCTCTAAAGAGGTTATTACAAACCATTAAATAAACACCACTCACCAACACCCTTTAAAGGAGTCATTACCAACCATCAAGAAACACCCCTCCATAAACACAGACCACTCACCACCGCCCTCTAAAGGAATCATTACCAACCATCACACAAACACCTTTGCCAACGCCCACTAAAGAAGTCATTGTCAACCATCAAAGAAACACCACTCCCCACAGTCCTCTAAAAGAGTTATTCCCAACCATCAAATAAACACCATTCACCACTTACCACTGTCTTCTGAAGGAGTCATTACCAACCATCAAATAAACACACACAATCACCAACGCCCTTCAAAATAGTCATTACCAACCATCAATGAAACACCACTCGCCACTGCCCTCTAAAGGAGTCATTACCAACCATCAAATAAACACACACAATCACCAACGCCCTTCAAAATAGTCATTACCAACCATCAATGAAAAATACACTCGCCACTGCCCTCTAAAGGAGTCATTACCAACCATCAAAAAAAACACCACTCACTACCACCTTCTGAAGGAGTCATTACCAACCACTAAATTAACACACACCACTCACCACCGCCCTTTAAAGGACACACCACCGCCCTCTGAAGGAGTCATTACCAACAATCAAATAAACACCAGTCACCAACACCCTCTAAAGGGGTCATTACCAACCATCAAATAAACACCACTCATCACCGCCCACTAAAGGAGTCTTTACCTATCATCACAAAACATCACTCCCCATTGCCCTCTGAAGGAGTCATTACCTACCATCAAATAAACACACACCACCCACCACCGCTCTCCAAAGGAGTCATTACCAACCATCAAATCAACACACACCACCCACCACCGCTCTCCAAAGGAGTCATTACCAACCATCAAATTAACACACACCACTCACCACTGCCCTTTAAAGGACACACCACCGCCCTCTAAAGGAGTCATTACCAACCATCAAATAAACACACACTACTCACCACCACCTCCTAATGGAGTCATTACCAACCATCAAAGAAACACCACTCCCCACAGTCCTCTAAAGGAGTCATTACCAACCATCAAAAAAACACCACTCAACACCACCTCCTAATGGAGTCATTACCAACCATCAAATAAACACCAGTCACCACCGCCCTCTAAATGAGTCATTACCAACCATCAAATAAACACCACTCACCACCGCCCTCTAAAGGGGTCATTACCAACCATCAAATAAACACCACTCCCCACAGTCCTCTAAAGGAGTCATTACCAGTCTTAAAAAAAAAACACCACTCAACACCACCTCCTAATGGAGTCATTACCAACCATCAAATAAACACCACTCACTACCGTCCTCCAAAATAGTCATAACCAACCATCAAATAAACACCACTCACCACCGCCCTCTAAAGGAGTCATTATAGACTCTTGGTCCACTCTTGATTTCTCCACTGGAGGGGAGTTTTGGTGTCTCCTCTGATCTCCTGCAGTGACGTGTTGATAGACAGTGAGGACTGTCAGGTAGTCTTTGATGCTCTGTGTGCTCAGCAGGTGATTAAACTCTGTGTGTGTGAAGATTAGTGTCTCTGCATGTGTGTGTGTGAGCGCAGTGAGAGATCGGTGGGGTGTGTAGAGCTGCTGATTCTTCAACAGTTCTGTAATGGTGGTAATGAAACCCCACCAGTTAGCGCTATGCTAACTCTAGGCCTGAAGCATGCACACTAGCCTCGCATGACGTCAGTGTCTAGTTCACCAGCTCTTTACTTGTGCTCTCTGTTTCATCTTAAATGTTTCTGTCGCACACTGGTACCCGTAGAGTCTAACTGCCGCCTGGTAGCTGTGAATGAGAAGCAGGTGAATGGGAAGGGTTACATGGTTTGAGACGGTGTAGGGTGTTGACGAGAGAACAGCCAAATACGTTACAGCTAAACCTGCCTTGGTGTACACTCACCATGTTGTCACACATTAGAGTCATGTTTGTCGGCTGTTCCAGAACTCCCGCTCTCTATGTCTACCCCATCATCCCTCAGCATAATGGTTAGAATACCTGCAACCCTTCTCTGTGGATGATGGACGCCGTTAGCTGCTTGAGACGGAAGTGCCGCAGGGTTGAATGACTGCAGCAGGCCGTTGGGCTGGAAGTGTAGTGCATTTAGCTTAAAGGTCTCAGATATTGGTTTAATGCCTCAGGGAAGGTCCAGTCCAGTCGGCACATTCCTAACATAATTTCTTCTTCCCATAATCAATCCCAACATAATCCCAAGACTTTATCTGATACCATCATTAACATTGTTTCCATGTCACATTGTTTCCTGTTACTGATTGTAGTAAGGTCCATTCTTTCTTTGGTGATAAGATATTGGCTGTTAGGGCCAGTATACATCCTGACACTGGGATTGCCCATTCAACAGTAGTCCCCCATGAGTCCCTACTGTCCTGGACTCCTCTTGACCTCACAGATTACAGAAACTGTTGGACTGTATTAGGAACCTGATGCTCTTCTGGCCCTCTGGTTACTATTGGCCCCCTGGTATTAGTCATTTTTCAGTCCTTCTCCTCAGTGATACTTCCTGGTTTACACATGTGGCTATCTAGCCATTAGCAAGGGAGGCTAATTTGAACCCTGCTCAGCCTAAACTTCCACCAGTGTCAGTTAGATAAGGTTGTGACCAGACATGATATAGATGATAAGTTTCGGTCTGGATGTCGGGATGTCACTCGGACTGCTCCTTTCGAGGTTTCAGTTTCGGTTTCGGTTCCGTTTGATGTCCTCTGTGTTAGCATTACTTGACCTTACCTCTCCATTTGACATAGTAGACCATCATATCCTAATTAGGTGGCAGCACGACTGGGTGGGCTCATCTGGCACAGAATTACATCTTATGCCACTGAGAAATGTAACACCATCACTATGGGAGACTTTGTGTCTGTTGCCTCTCCACTGTCCTGCGGTGTCCCACAGGGCTCAGTTCTGGGGCCCTTGCTATTCTCTGCAAATGGTCTCTTCAAACGGCATTAGAGCTCCACTTCTCATTTAAACACTGGGAGGTTCATAGGCTGTTTAGGCTCCTAGACCACAGTTCCCCAGACCACCTCAGACAGTCCACACTTCAGCTATAACCTACAGTGCCTAATGGTGGTCTGAGGACCATTCGAAGACCTCTGTCTTCTTACAGCCTGTGATAAGACAGAGGGTTTGGTGGCTTAGCTCCTTGTATAATAAGCATTGGGGGTCCTCCCTCTGCTGCCAGTTTCAGGGTGCGTAATTTAGGGGTAATACTTGATCCGGCCTTGTCACTGGATGTTAGCCAGCTGGATCCGGATCTTGAGATATCAGAACGCTGAGTTCTGTGGGTTTACATGCAGAGCTAGAGATGAGTGCACATGCCTTATTTTGTCTTGTATTGACCACTGTGATGCGCTCTTCTCCTCGCTTAGCTGATCTGCCCTTGATTGTCTGAGTATTGCAGCAAGACCTCTTACCAGGTGTGACAGACCGTCTCACCTAAGATCCTGAACTATGGGACGCTCTGCCCACTGAAGGTCGGCTGATCCTGCAGGCTGAAGAGGTGTGGGTAGTGCGTGTGCACGAGGTCTGAGGTTTATGTTGTGTGTGTTTGTTCTGTTTTATGGTGTAATTGTGATTCTGAGCTTAAACCTAGGCTAAACAGCCTTTCCCAGGTCTGGATTAGGGCTAAACCTTCATTACAGTACAGACCCGCTGACCGTTAGTGCAGTGAAACACACACACCCACACATACACCCACCCACACACACACACACATACTAGCTTAATTTCTTTCCCCAGATCCAGATTAAGCCTAAACCTAGACTAATACAGGTTTCCCAATTGCAAATCTAATCTAGAGTAAAAGGCTTTCCCAGATTCAGACTATCCCTTAACCTAGAATAAATGGCCAGATCTAATAAGTCTGAACTAAATGACTAAATGACATTTCCCACATTCAGATTAGGCCTAATCCTAGACTAAACCTGCTTCCCAGTCTCTAATTAAGTGTAAACCTAGTGTGAATGGCACATTCCAGATCTAGATTAAGCAGAAGTCTAAACTACATTTCTAACACACAGATTAAGCCTAAATCTAGATAGAGCTATGCTCCCCACCCCCAGATTAGGTGTAAACATAGATTACATGACCTTTCTCATATCCAGATTAAGCCTAAACTTGGACTATCTGTATGTCTATCTGCAGCCAGACAGTCATGCAGTCTAATCCAAACCCAAATCTAGTCTGTGATTCTAATCCTGAACAGCTGGTGTGTAATTGTGTAATCTGGTTAATCTGTGGGTTCACTCACCCTCCAGACAGCAGGTTCTCCACAGGCCGGAGTGTGTCATCACCTCCTCGTTCTTCCGGCTGGTCTCATTCTCGTTGTTGGACTTGACCCGGCACACTCCTCTGGAGTAGAGCCAGTAGTCCGTGCCCACAGCGATGGTCATGAGGCTGAAGGCGGCGAAAGCGCCCACGGTGGTGATGAGCATCTGTACGCCTCGGTCACACATCAGCATCTTCTCCTCATGTCAGACTGGAGATCAGGGCCAGGAGCGAAATGCGGGGGGGCTGAGGATGGACCTCCTTAACCTGCCCGGTCCACCTCACACGCAGGCATGATCTCTGAGGGGGGAGGGGGTGCGGCGTGTGGGTGGGGGGTCTGCAGGGTCTCTGGAGCTTCTGCTGCTTCCAAAGAACTTCTACGGCTGGAGGTTTAGAGGAGGAGAGGAGCAGGCTCAGAGACGCTCGGAGACGCTCAGAGAATCTCAGAGACGCTCAGAGGTGGACTGTCACAGACTAACATTCCTCCATATCACAGACCGAAAAGAGAGAGAGTGAGAGAGAGAGAGCTATAGAGAAAGAATGAGAGAGAGTGAGAGAGAGAGCTATACAGAGAGAGTGAGAGAGAGCTATAGAGAATGAGAGAGAGTGAGAGAGAGAGCTATACAGAGAGAGTGAGAGAGAGTGAGCGAGCGCTATAGAGAGTGAGAGAGAGAAAGCTATGGAGAGAGAGAGAGCTATATAGAAAGAGATAGTGAGAGAGAGTGAGAGAGAGGAAGAGAGAGAGAGTGGGTGAGAGAGCTATAGAGACTGCTACTTGTTCCCCCCTGCCCCGGCCTCAGCATCTCTACTTCGTGTAGAAGCCGCGCGGTTGTAGGGAACACACAGCCCTCCGCGCGCTCGGTCTGCTCCGCGGCGCGTGCACGATCAGCCGTTGATAAGCAGCCAGTCCAGGTTTGGTCCTCCACTTGTTAATCCAGCTGGAAATAAGAGCCGCTCAGCGCAGACAGCAGACGCTCTCCTCGCGCAGGAAGCCCCTCTCGCTCGCGCAGCCCGCTGTTTTCCCGCGCGAGCATGCTCCCCCAAAGCCCCTCCTGATCCAGAGCGCGGAGCTGCTGTGATGTGATGGAGGCACGCTCACACAGTGATGAGAATAAAGCCCTGGCGCTCCTCGCGGAGACAGCAGCAGCCGTTCTGCACGCTCCGCCGCCGCCGCTGCCCCTGCTGCTGCCGCTGCTGCTTCCCTGAATGTAAATGTGGAGGATCCTCCGGAATCCGGAGCGCTAAAGCAGCGCAGCGCAAAGCAACGCCCACACAGAGCAGCGCTGCCCCTGCCGCTGTCCGTGCTGCTGAGCGCCGCGCGCTGTCTGTACTGCAGCACTCTGCCCTTTATGTCTGTACTGCTGAATGCAACGACTCATGTAGCTTTACACACTGACGTTGCTGCTGTCTGTGGTGCTGAAGTGCTGCCGTTTGTGTCTGTGCTGTTGCTGCTGTCTGTGGTGCTGAAGTGCTGTAGTTTGTGTCTGTGCTGTTGCTGCTGCCTGTGGTGCTGAAGTGCTGTAGTTTGTGTCTGTGCTGTTGCTGCTGCCTGTGGTGCTGAAGTGCTGTAGTTTGTGTCTGTGCTGTTGCTGCTGTCTGTGGTGCTGAAGTGCTGTAGTTTGTGTCTGTGCTGTTGCTGCTGTCTGTGGTGCTGAGGTGCTATAGTTTGTGCCTGTGCTGTTGCTGCTGTCTGTGGTGCTGAAGTGCTGTAGTTTGTGTCTGTGCTGTTGCTGCTGTCTGTGGTGCTGAAGTGCTGTAGTTTGTGTCTGTGCTGTTGCTGCTGTCTGTGGTGCTGAAGTGCTGTAGTTTGTGTCTGTGCTGTTGCTGCTGTCTGTGGTGCTGAAGTGCTGTAGTTTGTTGCCTGTGCTGTTGCTGCTGTTTCTGTGTGTGCTTGCTGTGTCTGTGTAGCTGAAGTGCTGCCTTTGTGTCTGTTACTGCTGTCTGTGGTGCTGACGTGCTGTAGTTGTGTCTGTGCTGTTGCTGCTGTCTGTGGTGCTGAGGTGCTGTAGTTTGTGTCTGTGCTGTTGCTGCTGTCTGTGGTGCTGTAGTGCTGTAGTTTGTGTTTGTGCTGTTGCTGTTGCTGTTAGTGCTGTCTGTGGCTCTGTGAATGTAGCCGCGTGCTGTCTGTGGCTCTGTGAATGTCGCTGCTGATGTCTGTGCTGCTGTCTGTTGTCTTTGGAAGTCTGTACTAATGAATATAACATTGCTGCTGTTTGTTGTGCTGAAGGCAATACTTCATATGTCCACAGCGTTGTTTTCAGTTTTACAGTTCGTGTTAGTGCTGTCTGTGGCTCTGTGAATGTAGCTGCGTGCTGTCTGTGGCTCTGTGAATGTCGCTGCTGATGTCTGTGCTGTGGGGCTGTTGTTGAAGGTGCTGAATCCACCACTGTTGCTGTGACATTGCTGTCTGTGGTGCTGATGCTGCAGCGGCTGTTAATGCCACAGTTGATGTCAGTGCTTCTTAAAGCCAGTGCTGCTGCTGTTGTGTGTACTGCTGTCAGTAGTGCCGTCAGTAGTGCCGTCAGTAGTGATGCCTGTGTTCCAGAAAGCAGCTGAAAAGGAGCTCTGCAGCCTTTAATCCGTAGCCTCCTCGCGGCTGCCGCTGTACAGCCTCTGCCTTCGGGCTCCAACAATGTGCTGCTTAGGCCTTCATATGCAGAGATATTGGCAAGCGATGCATGAAGAATCAGGCCCCGGAGAACAGAATGCCACTTAAAGAGCCACGAACGCTTTTAATGATTTCCTCCACGGAGAGACGCCCACGTACAGCTCTCCGAGCTCTCCCAAACCCGGCACACACGGACTGCACAGCAAATCTGAGAAGTCCGAGATGGAGCAGTAAAAGAAGATCAGGTAGGAAACGTTGATGTGCCGTTATCATCTGCACAGTCTGCTTATCGCGTGGGTGACCCGGGTGCTCTGATCGAGCTGCAGTCTAGGACTTGTGCAGGAACTCCTGAGGGAACTGAAGTCCCAGCACGTCACGAGCCATCAATATTCAGCTTCCCATAAGCAGCTAAGCGGCTTTTCTCTCTGATTCCCTGATCGTTATCACATTAAGAGTCCTGCAGCAGCGTTACGCCGCTTCATTCAGCGTCCCGCCCGCCGTCGCCGTGCTGCACTGTTTAAACTGCTGAGTGACGGAGTAACCACTCTGTATCTGCAGTTCAGCAGCAACAACAAACCCGTCAACACAGCAGCACTACTGAACTTTCACAGCATGACCTGGAGACGCTCAGCTCCTCTGTGACTGAACAGGTGAGGAGTGACCCGTTTTGACTGACTAAATCAGAACGGGTCTAAATCATCTGTAGTACGTCGCCCTGTTCCTGCACTAACGTCCTGACATGATGGAGACGTGTGAACAAACGTAGTGCTGATGTAGCAGTGCCCTGACGGTGGTATCGGGTATCGGCTCGATCTGCGGTCTGTAGACAGAGCTCTGTAGTCTGTAGGAGCACCTTTCATGAAACATCTTGGACCACCAAGCGTTTCCATCCAGTCTGAGATCCCTCCAGTGTGCGTCTGACTCCACAGGGCGTTCAGCTGCAGCCCACCCAGCGCGTTACTTTTGTTACCCTTTTCTGTTTTCCTCTATTCTCTTCTCCTCCCTTCTCCTCTCTTCTCTTCTCTTCTCTTCTCTTCTCTTCTCTTCTCTTCTCTTCTCTTCTCTTCTCTTCTCTTCTCTTCTCTTCTCCACTTTTCTCTTTCCTCTTCTCTTCTCTTCTCTTCTCTTCTCTTCTCTTCTCTTCTCTTCTCCACTTTTCTCTTTCCTCTTCTCTTCTCTTCTCTTCTCTTCTCTTCTCTTCACATCTGTTCTCTTTTCTACTCTTGCCTTCCTATCTCCTCTTTTTTCTTCTCTCTTCTCTACTCTTCTTATTTCTCCCCTTTTTTCTCTTCTCTTCCTGTCCCTTCTCTACTCTTCCTGTCTCTTCTGTTCTGTTCATTCCTCTTCTCTTCTCTTCTCTTCTCTTCTCTTCTCTTCTCTTCTCTTCTCTTCTCTTCTCTTCTCTTCTCTTCTCTTTTTCTCTGTTTTTTCTATTTTCTCATCTTCTCTTATCTTTTTACTGTTTTAGTTGTGTGTTTGGTGTTTGTTTGGTGTTTGATGTTTGTTTGGTTGGTTTTCGATGTTCGGTGTTTTTTTGTTTGGTCTTTGTTTGGTGTTTGATGTTTGTTTGGTTGGTTTTCGATGTTTGGTGTTTTTTTGTCTGGTGTTTGTTTGGTGTTTGATGTTTGTTAGGTGTTAGGTGTTTGATGTTTGTTTGGTGTTTGATGTTTGTTAGGTGTTTGTTTGTTGGGTTGCCTGGTTTGTTTGTTTGCTTATTTTTTTCGGGTTTTGTGTGTTTGTTTGTTTGTTTGTTTGTTTGCTGGACCCTGCTGGACCAGTCACTAAGCCCTGATGTACCTTTAGATGATGAGCTGCTCCTCTCTGAAGGTCGTTATGGACGTTAATGTTTAGCATGCATGTTTATTGATGATTAGCCTTGGGTTTACAGCCACTCCGTCTGAATATGACGGAGAATAAAGCCTTAGAGATCAGAGAGAGATGATGTCCTTTATCTACAGTCTGATTTATTAGATGTGATCCAGGTGTCACTGTAACAGGTCATACAGCGGTCAGAACACAGACTCTTCATTAACCCTTTACTGCCTGCATGTCTTCACCCGGAAAAGGTGCAGCAGAGAAACTGCAGTTCTAATCAGTGTGTTGATTCTGATGTTGCTCTCTGTGGTTACATGGTCACCCTCAGAAGAGAGTGGGCTGAGAGACACTGACCTACAGTGCCATCTAAATGTTTCCCTTTGTAGCTTCAGCAGGCTGTTTAGGGGCATCGTCCTGCTGGCAGACGAACCTCTAGGCTCAACAGGCTTTCCTCGAGGACTGCCCTGTTTTGCTGTCAATCATCTTTCCTTCAGTCCTGATCAGATTTCCTCTCCCTGGTGATGAAGACCATGTCCACACCAGAATGCTGCCCTCACCATGCTTCACTGTGGGAATGGTGTCTTCTGACTAGAGAACCTCCCTCTGTGTGTGTTGGGGAATCTGCTACATGATGCTTGGTGTGTTTGGTGAACGTGTTTTCCTTGATCCCTGATCTACACCTCTCCACTTCTTTGTCTCTGACCTGTTTGGATCCCCAGTTCAAATCAAATCACTTTTATTGTCACATCACATTTTCACAGATGTGAAGGTGAGTGAAAAACTTAGCACAGTCCCTTACAGTACATAAATACAAACATATACAGTAGACAATACATATTTACAATACTATCTCTGTTTATACTAATTTACATTTATGAATAAAAGTTCTGAATCAGAACTATGATATATGCAGATGTACATGTTGTTTGCCTGGTGGTGTTAGAATTTATGACAAATCACATGACTAATTATGTGACTTTTGAAGTTTACTGGTCAGAGTAGGTCTTTTACGGGGAGTTCAAAGTAAAGAAGGTGAATACATGCACTCCCAACTTTCAGTACTTTTACAATACACATCATTACTGCTGAAAATATACAGAGAGGAGGGAATGTCTTCTCAAGGCACTGTACCGACCAATCAGACAACCAACCAACCAACCAAACAATCAAACAACCAGGCAACCAGGAAACCAATCAAGTAACGTATCAAACAACCAAACGCCAACCAATTAATCACAAAATTGACCAACCCACCAATCAACTAAACAACCAGTCAGACAGCCAATCCACCAAACAACCAACCAAACCACAAATCAAACAACCAACCAGACATCCAATCAACCAAACAACCAACCGGACATCCAATCAAACAACCAATCACACAACCAAACAACCAACCAGACATCCAATCAAACAACCAATCACACAACAAAACAACCAACCAGACATCCAGTCAACCAAACAACCAACCAAACAACCAGACATCCAATCAACCAAACAACCAACCAAACAACCAGACATCCAATCAACCAACCAAACAACCAGACATCCAATCAAGCAAACGACAAACCAAACAATTAATCAAACAACCAATCACACATTCCGTCAGCCCAACAACCAACCAACCAGACAAATACTATAAGGCTAGGGATATGATATTGAATAAGCTTCAGTTTGAGATGTAAATTCTTTGCCTGCTGGATCTGGGATACAGCTGGACAGCCTGTCGTACTAGTAAACAGACTTCACTCCATTTGGGTGTGTGTTTGTAGACACGCCCACCACATGGAAAAGAGAATAGGAGATGTAGTAGAGGTGCTTCCACATTCACAGCCAGTGTAGCGCTTTAAAAGGTTAAAGGTCATGTTATACGTATATGAATGTTGTGTGTTTCTGTGATGGAGACGTTCATCCTCTCGTATGGGATAGTCTGACAGATATCTCTCCTCTGCAGCAGCAGCGTAACCCTCGCCTGTCCGTGTTTAACTGGAGCATCTCGTTACTGCTGGCTAATGTCCTCCCCTCAGCTGTTTCTTATGGGACGGTGACCTGAAGGCAGTGGAATATTTCCTGGCTGGAGAGCCTCTGAACGCCAGTCCTGGCTCAGGGTGAATGCTAAGCCAGTGAAAGGTGTCTAACGGTGAGGGTGGTGAGGGAGAAAGACGGCGAAGTTCGATCGTCCGTGTGGATTAAACTCCTCCATCTGAAAGCCAAGGACGCGCAGAAACTCAGCACAGGTGGTAACAACACCTGCTCCCAAACTCTTTAATAATTCAAGGTGTTTAGACGAGCGCTGATGGCTTTCAGGCGGAGAGAGCTCCGCAGTCCTCTTCCCCAGAACCTGAGACGTTCTCTACTCACATTAATTTCACACTCCGGTCAAGGTGCAGCTGTCTCACCTGCCTCGTCTCTCTCATCAGTATCAACAGTCTCACCTGCCTCATCTCTCTCATCAGTATCAACAGTCTCACCTGCCTCATCTCTCTCATCAGTATCAACAGTCTCACCTGCCTCGTCTCTCTCATCAGTATCAACAGTCTCACCTGCCTCATCTCTCTCATCAGTATCAACAGTCTCACCTGCCTCATCTCTCTCATCAGTATCAACAGTCTCACCTGCCTCATCTCTCTCATCAGTATCATCAGTCTTACCTGCCTCATCTCTCTCATCAGTATCAACAGTCTCACCTGCCTCATCTCTCTCATCAGTATCAACAGTCTCACCTGCCTCATCTCTCTCATCAGTATCAACAGTCTCACCTGCCTCATCTCTCTCATCAGTATCAACAGTCTCACCTGTCTCGTCTCTCTCATCAGTATCAACAGTCTCACCTGCCTCGTCTCTCTCATCAGTATCAACAGTCTCACCTGCCTCGTCTCTCTCATCAGTATCAACAGTCTCACCTGCCTCATCTCTCTCATCAGTATCAACAGTCTCACCTGCCTCATCCCTCTCATCAGTATCAACAGTCTCACCTGCATCACATCAGTTCTCACCTGCCTCATCTCTCTGGGGGGGGGGGCCTCATCAGTATCAACAGTCTCACCTGCCTCATCTCTCTCATCAGTATCAACAGTCTTACCTGCCTCATCTCTCTCATCAGTATCAACAGTCTTACCTGCCTCATCTCTCTCATCAGTATCAACAATCTCACCTGCCTCATCTCTCTCATCAGTATCAACAGTCTCACCTGCCTCGTCTCTCTCATCAGTATCAACAGTCTCACCTGCCTCATCTCTCTCATCAGTATCAACAGTCTCACCTGCCTCATCTCTCTCATCAGTATCAACAGTCTCACCTGCCTCATCTCTCTCATCAGTATCAACAGTCTCACCTGCCTCATCTCTCTCATCAGTATCAACAGTCTCACCTGCCTCATCTCTCTCATCAGTATCAACAGTCTCACCTGCCTCGTCTCTCTCATCAGTATCAACAGTCTTACCTGCCTCGTCTCTCTCATCAGTATCAACAGTCTCACCTGCCTCATCTCTCTCATCAGTATCAACAGTCTCACCTGTCTCATCTCTCTCATCAGTATCAACAGTCTCACCTGCCTCATCTCTCTCATCAGTATCAACAGTCTCACCTGTCTCATCTCTCTCATCAGTATCAACAGTCTTACCTGCCTCATCTCTCTCATCAGTATCAACAGTCTTACCTGCCTCGTCTCTCTCATCAGTATCAACAGTCTCACCTGCCTCATCTCTCTCATCAGTATCAACAGTCTCACCTACCTCATCCCTCTCATCAGTATCAACAGTCTCACCTCCTGTACCTCAATCTCTCTCATCAGTATCAACAGTCTCACCTGCCTCATCTCTCTCATCAGTATCAACAGTCTCACCTGCCTCATCTCTCTCATCAGTATCAACAGTCTTACCTGCCTCATCTCTCTCATCAGTATCAACAGTCTCACCTGCCTCATCTCTCTCATCAGTATCAACAGTCTCCTACCATGCAACCTCATCTCATCTCTCTCATCAGTATCAACAGTCTCACCTGCCTCATCTCTCTCATCAGTATCAACAGTCTCACCTGCCTCATCTCTCTCATCAGTATCAACAGTCTCACCTGCCTCATCTCTCTCATCAGTATCAACAGTCTCACCTGCCTCATCTCTCTCATCAGTATCAACAGTCTCACCTGCCTCATCTCTCTCATCAGTATCAACAGTCTCACCTGCCTCATCTCTCTCATCAGTATCAACAGTCTCACCTGTCTCATCTCTCTCATCAGTATCAACAGTCTCACCTGCCTCATCTCTCTCATCAGTATCAACAGTCTCACCTGCCTCATCTCTTTCATCAGTATCAACAGTCTCACCTGCCTCATCTCTCTCATCAGTATCAACAGTCTCACCTGCCTCATCTCTCTCATCAGTATCAACAGTCTCACCTGCCTCATCTCTCTCATCAGTATCAACAGTCGTACCGGTCTTATCTGTGTCATCAGTACCATCAGTCTCACCTGCCTCATCTCTCTCATCAGTATCAACAGTCTCACCTGCCTCATCTCTCTCATCAGTATCAACAGTCTCACCTGCCTCATCTCTCTCATCAGTATCAACAGTCTCACCTGCCTCATCTCTCTCATCAGTATCAACAGTCTTACCTGCCTCATCTCTCTCATCAGTATCAACAGTCTCACGTGCCTCATCTCTCTCATCAGTATCAACAGTCTCACCTGCCTCATCTCTCTCATCAGTATCAACAGTCTCACCTGCCTCATCTCTCTCATCAGTATCAACAGTCTCACCTGCCTCATCTCTCTCATCAGTATCAACAGTCTCACCTGCCTCATCTCTCTCATCAGTATCAACAGTCTCACCTGCCTCATCTCTCTCATCAGTATCAACAGTCTCACCTGCCTCATCTCTCTCATCAGTATCAACAGTCTCACCTGCCTCATCTCTCTCATCAGTATCAACAGTCTCACCTGTCTCATCTCTCTCATCAGTATCAACAGTCTCACCTGCCTCATCTCTCTCATCAGTATCAACAGTCTCACCTGCCTCATCTCTCTCATCAGTATCAACAGTCTCACCTGCCTCATCTCTCTCATCAGTATCAACAGTCTCACCTGCCTCATCTCTCTCATCAGTATCAACAGTCTCACCTGCCTCATCTCTCTCATCAGTATCAACAGTCGTACCGGTCTTATCTGTGTCATCAGTACCATCAGTCTCACCTTTCTCATCAGTATCATTATCTTTAAAACAGCAGTTTAGCTCCACCCATTCAGCCTACGGCAGTTTAGCTCCACCCATTCAGCCTACAGCAGTTTAGCTCCACCCATTCAGCCTACAGCAGTTTAGCTCCACCCATTCAGCCTACAGCAGTTTAGCTCCACCCATTCAGCCTACAGCAGTTTAGCTCCACCCATTCAGCCTACAGCAGTTTAGCTCCACCCATTCAGCCTACAGAAGTTTAGCTCCACCTATTCAGCCTACAGCAGCTTAGCCCCACCCATTCAGCCTACAACAGTTTAGCTCCACCCATTCAGCCTACCACAGTTTAGCTCCACCCATTCAACCTACAGCAGTTTAGCTCCACCCATTCAGCCTACAGCAGTTTAGCTCCACCCATTCAGCCTACAGCAGTGTAGCTCCACCCATTCAGCCTACAGCAGTTTAGCTCCACCCATTCAGCCTACAGCAGCTTAGCCCCACCCATTCAGCCTACAACAGTTTAGCTCCACCCATTCAGCCTACAGCAGTTTAGCTCCACCCATTCAGCCTACAGCTGTTTAGCCCCACCCATTGTAGCCCTGGCCATTCAGCCTACAGCAGTTTAGCTCCACCCATTCAGCCTACAGCTGTTTAGCCCCACCCAGTGTAGCCCTGGCTGTTCAGCCTACAGCAGTGTAGCCCTGGCCATTCAGCCTACAGCAGTGTAGCTCCACCCATTCAGCCTACAGCAGTTTATTTTATTTTTCAGGTTCTAGAAGAACTAAAGAAAAATGGACAAAAATGTTCTAAAACAGTTCTAGATTTTTTTCTCTCCTGTCCCTCTCTCTCTCTTTCTCTCTCTCTCTCTCTCTCTCTCTCTCTCTCTCTCTCTTTACCTGTGCGAGGGTAAAAGTGCCTGTGCCTGAAGTAATTTCTATGCTAATGAGGCTGCGGGTGAGATAAGACGTTCGCCATGGCGGCCTCTCCAGCTCCGCCTTTATGATGAGAAGGCTCCCTCACCCACACTATCTCTCCGTCCGTACGTTTATTTATCTTAAATTCATCCTTTCATTCACGTTCCGTCATCTCTGGTGTTTGTAAGCTTTTCTTCTGCTTTCTAATGACGTGAGCCAGCCGGAGTGCCACAAGTCCAGGACTTCTGAGTCAGCCTGCAGCGAGGAACTGCTCCTGACTCCTCACTCACAGTAATTAGCAGCGTGGTCAGGACCTTAGACCTAGGGTGGAACACAGAGGGGGTCGGGGGCCGGAAGCACATGGGCACCATCTAATAAGTTTATATAACACTTCATTTATACTTTCTGGTGAAAATATGACTGTGTTAATGTCTGTATAATTTTCTGTATTAGTAAAGTGTGATAGCAGACTGTCTGTGTGTATGAGTCAGTGATAGATGACTGCCGATCTGTACGAGTCAGTGATAGAGGACTGTCTGTATGAACAAGTCAGTAATAGAGGACAGTCAATCTGTATGAGTCAGTGATAGAGGACTGCCGGTTTGTTCCAGTCAGTGATAGAGGGCTGTCGGTGTACATGAGTCAGTGATAAATGACTGCTGGTCTGTACAAGTCAGTGATAGAGGACTGTTGGTATGTACGAGTCAGTGATTGAGGACTGTCAGTATGTACAAGTCAGTGATAAAGGACTGTCAATCTGTATGAGTCAGTAATAGAGGACCGTTGGTCTGTATGAGTCAGTGATAGTGGACTGTCAGTCTGTACGAGTCAGTGATAAATGACTGCCGGTCTGTATGAGTCAGTGATAGAGGACTGTCTGTATGTACGAGTCAGTGACAGAGGACTGTCGGTCTGTACGAGTCAGTGATAAATGACTGCCGGTCTGTATGAGTCAGTGATAGAGGACTGTCGGTCTGTACGAGTCAGTGATAAATGACTGCCGGTCTGTATGAGTCAGTGATAGAGGACTGTCGGTCTGTACGAGTCAGTGATAAATGACTGCCGGTCTGTATGAGTCAGTGATAGAGGACTGTCGGTCTGTACGAGTCAGTGATAGAGGACTGTCGGTCTGTACGAGTCAGTGATAAATGACTGCTGGTCTGTACGAGTATAAGAGAAAGACAGAGAGAACCTTTTTACCTTCGGAACGTTTTATGATTCCATTCAACATCCATAATTTAGCATGTGATTCATAACAGTTAGGACGGAATGGAGGCATTCACCCACCAGCCCACGGGTTTGTGGAACAGAAAGGCCAGGGTCTCAGCCGGCTCTGGTGATGTAGTGGTCAGATTAGTAACCACAATGCTTTGGTTCAAATTCTGCAGCCTCATAAATGTTTAAATTACACCCACTCGGGGGAGTCAGGGCCTCGCCAGCCTGCATGATTATTAACTCTGCATGTTTTTAAGAGGACAGCTCAAGGTCACCAGCACTGATTATCTGTTTACTGGTTACATGTTCTGATGAGGACATTCAGCAGGTTCGTGTTGGAGTTTCTGTTCCACCTTAAATGGTCCAGTAGTTGTATTCTGCTGCTGACACTCAGCTTCTTATTTACTCGCTTCTTCTTTGAATTTTCCCATTCCACTAGCAGCAAAGCTTCAGACACCAGAATATAACCACAGCACCATTTAAGGTGGAACGGGAGAATTAATTTACTTCTCCTGGAAGTTCTTTGAATAAGAATCTGATTAATATGAATCTGAATGTCAGTGCCAGAATGTAACTACAGCACTATTTAAGGTGGATTGGAAAATATGGACAGGAACTGAACTTGAGCCTCATAGTTTTATTGCTTATATACAATATCCTACCTGGGCTTAGTTTATATAGAATGCTTATCTGGAAAATTGGAATACACTTATTTCCACTAACAGTAATGATATGTACCGTGGTGGTGTAACGGCGAGAATGTGTATAATAGTAATGATGTGTACGATGGTGGTGTAACGGCGAGAATGTGTATAATAGTAATGATGTGTACGATGGTGGTGTAACGGTGATGATGTGTGTAACAGTAATGATGTGTACGATGGTGGTGTAACGGTGATGTTGGTGTAACAGTGATGATGTGTATGATAGTGGTGGAACCTGATGATGGTGTAACGGTGATGATGTGTGAAACAGAGATGATGTGTATGCTAGTGGTGTAACAGTGATGATGGTGTAACGGTGATGATGGTGTAATGGTGATGTTGGTGTAACAGTGATGATGTGTATGATAGTGGTGGAACCTGATGATGGTGTAACGGTGATGATGTGTGTAACAGAGATGATGTGTATGATAGTGGTGTAATGGTGATGATGGTGTAACAGTGATGATGTGTATGATAGTGGTGGAACGTGATGATGGTGGATTGGTGATGATGGTGTAACGGTGATGATGTGTATGATAGTGGTGGAACGGTGATGATGTATGTAACAGTAATGATGTGTATCATGGTGGTGTAACAGTGTGGATGTGTGTAAAGAAGATATGTCTAGCAATGATGTGAGTAATGCTTATAGCATTGTGTAATAATGATGATGTATATGTGTAACGGTGACGTGTGACGGTGATGATGTATATTGGTGATGATGTAACAGTAATGAGGACTTCTTGAGTTCCCTAACTTCTGCGCTTTGGGTTTTAGCTGCATGTTGCCTCTTCATAAACTGAAGTGTCTGCTGCTGAGGCCTCTAATAAGGCCATTAACAGATTTCTCCCAGCCTCGATCTCCATGAGCTTTCACCTCACGTCTTCCAGAGGTGATCTGGTCTTTGTTCTGCCATTGCCACCCGTAGATTGAGGTCATCTTCATAGACCATGTATGGATAACTCTGGGGACGAACAGAAGGTGGAGCATGAGGCTTATTCACCTGTGCACATTTGAAACAGTAGAAACATGGCGATGGTAGTCTCTGCTGGAAGACGAGCTCCTCCTATGTAGATATGTAGACTCATTGTAGATAACGAGAACACCGTGATCTGTAGATTGTAATTTTGTTCCATTTCTGATGATAGATCCATCTTAAATCTTACACACTGACACTCTCTGTAAACTGGCTGGATGACTGAACTGATCTATTCGTCTGAAATCTGTAATAAAATAATAATATATAAACATAAAACATACCCACGAATTGAGCTGTGTTTAGGAGGTGGGATTGCTGTCTCCTGGTTTGTGGCTGTTGTGTGGTGTAACTGGAAAGTCGTCAGTCATGATAAAAGCTGGTTATTTCTGTCTGTTTTGATAGACGTCAGTTGATTATATAACAGTCGCTGTAATAACCCTGCAGTGATTGTCTGTGCTGCTCCTCAGAGATTCTCCTCTGCTCCTCCTCATTTATGATCTGATGCTCCAGAGCTCCCTTCATCCATCGTTTCTGACAGGGCCATGCTGGAGCCATGCTGGAGCGAGCATTTGCAGCTCAGGGTCAGCGCAGCCACAAATGATGACAAACTGAAGGCCTGTAGTGATCTTGTCCCTGTGGGTGAAGACCAGAGGGTGGTCAGATGGATGGTGCGGATCTAGCTGTGGTTTTAAAGCTGGGCAGAACTGATTAAACCGCACAGTTGGTATGGAGGCTGATCTGCTCCTGGTGTTTGTTCTCTTTCACTGTTCACATCATTGTGATAGTGTAAAGCTGAGGACGTTTGTAAAAGTAATGTGTATGATGGTGATGTAACGGTGATGATTGGTGTAACAGTAATGACGTATATGATGGTGGTGTAACGCGATGGTGGTGTAACAGCAGTGATGTGTGTAACAATAATGATCTTATATTGATGGTGTAACAGTGATGATGTGTTAAACAGTAATGATATGTATCATGGTAGTGTAATGGCAGTGATGTGTGTAACAGTAAAGACATGTATGATGGTGGTGTAATGGCAAGGATGTGTGTAACAGTAATGATGTGTATGATGGTGGTGTAATGGTGATGACGTGTGTAACAGTAATGATGTGTATGACGGTGGTGTAACGGTGATGACGTGTGTAACTGTAACGATAATGTGTACGATTGTGGTGTAACTGTGATGATGTGTGTAACAGTAATGATGTGTATGATGGTGGTGTAACAGTAATGATGTGTGTAACAGTAATGATATGTATGATGGTGGTGTAATGGCAAGGATGTGTGTAACAGTAATAATGTGTATGATGGTGGCGTAACATTGATGATGTGTGTAACAGTAATGATATGTATGATGGCGGTGTAACAGTGATGATGTGTGTAACAGTAATGATGTGTACGATGGTGGTGTAACAGTGATGATGTGTGTAACAGTAATGATGTGTATGATGGTGGTGTAACAGTGATGATGTGTGTAACAGTAATGATGTGTATGATGGTGGTGTAACAGTGATGATGTGTGTAACAGTAATGATGTGTATGATGGTGGTGTAACAATGATGACGTGTAACGGTGATGATGTATATTGGTGATGATGTAACAGTAATGAGGACTCTTTGAGTTCCCAGTCAGTGTTTGCGGTGGTGGGGGCAGTTTCAGTCTGCTGTGTTTTAATGTGTTTCCAGAGAATTCCATACTGCATTAATGACACGGCCACCTTCCCCCTGGGTTCAGAAATAATTACCCTGATAAGTACAGAGTGTTTCTGCATTCCTCCTTTATTAATTATTATGTTAGAGTGAATATTAATGCTAACGGTGTTCAGCAGGTTTGTTTGTGTTGGGTACGGAGTCCGGTTTGGAGCTCTAATTGGACAGATAAAGCATATCTCAGTGGGAATCTTCAAAGCGGAGTGGAAGCTTTGTGCTCCACTGAAGAGTGGCTCTCATGTCTGCCCCCGACTCTGAATGAAACAGTACTTCAGCTCAGAATCAGATCTACACTCTTTACTCCTGATGCAGTCAGTCAAGCCACAGACTGGAGCTCAGCTTTAGCCTTAGCACTGCAGCTATGAGGCTAAAACAGCTAACAGCTAATACTAACCTGAACACCCCTTAGATAGACAGCATATATACACATAACCACAGCATATATATATATATATATACATAGAGAGAGAGAGAGAGAGAGAGAGAGAGAGAGAGAGAGGAGGGAGATGGAGGGGGCAAAGAGAGAGAGATGATGAACGACAGGCAGGGACAGTTCACACAGGGACTAAAGGTCTCTTATATAATCTCAGTGCTCAACAGGAACATGGGAAGCAGATGGGAGAGGTTCTGGTGGAGCACTGTGGAGAGGAGGAGCCGGTTCTCTGGTGTTCCTCTGTAGTGGAACACTGTGTTTAACAGAACCCCCAGTGTCTGTTATACCGAGTATTTATACCTGACGGCTGTTATTAACTCTCTCTCTCAGCATCTTTCTCTCTCTCTCGCTCGCTCTCTCTCTTTTATTCTCTCTTAGCATCTCTCTCTTTTTCTCAGCATCTCTCTCTCAGTATCTCTCCCTCTCTCAGCATCTCTCTCTCTCTCTCTCTCTCTCTCTCTCTCTCTCAGCATCTCTCCCTCTCTCAGCATCTCTCTCTCTCTCAGCATCTCTCTGTCTCAGCATCTCTCTCTCTCAGCATCTCTCTCTCTCTCTCTCTCTCTCAGCATCTCTCTCTCTCTCAGCATCTCTCTCTCTCTCTCTCTCGCTTGCTCTCTCTCTTTTATTCTCTCTTAGCATCTCTCTCTTTTTCTCAGCATCTCTCTCTCAGTATCTCTCCCTCTCTCAGCATCTCTCTCTCTCAGCATCTCTCTCTCTCTCTCTCTCAGCATCTCTCTCTCTCTCAGCATCTCTCTCTCTCTCTCTCTCTCTCTCTCTCTCTCTCTCTCAGCATCTCTTTCTCTCTCTCCCTTTCTGCTGATGGAGGGATGGATGTTCTCCTATAGACTGAGGGTACAGGTTCTGTAGATGCAGTAATTAGCGGTTCTGCTGTTCCTGTAATTGGCGCCCTGTGTGTTTAATTATGCCCCGGTCGCTCGGAGGAGTTTTCCCTTCATGGTTTAGCACTTTGTGTTTTAATCGGAGGTGGAGATCTTCACTGTTTAAAGACTCGGGCTGGTCAGTGAGGGTCGACTCCTCCTGCTCCTCCTCCGTGCTTGAACTCTTACACTCCAGAACTCCAGGAACATTAAAAACTTGGGCTGGAAGTGAAACTCCTCCGGGTGGATCCAGTCAGCCTGGACGTGTTCAGAGTCTGAGGTTTGCTGCTTTAGTGTTTTCCTGTCGTAGCTGGTGAAGGAGCTGAGCATTCCCAGTTAACTCAGTTAGCTCTCTAAGTTAGCGCTCTAGGTTAGCTCAGGTAGCTCTCTAAGTTAGCGCTCTAGGTTAGCTCAGTTAGCTCTCTAAGTTAGCGCTCTAGGTTAGCTCAGGTAGCTCTCTAAGTTAGCGCTCTAGGTTAGCTCAGGGAGCTCTCAAAGTTAGCGCTCTAGGTTAGCTCAGGTAGCTCTCTAAGTTAACTCAGTTAGCTCTCTAAGTTAACTCAGTTAGCTCTCTAAGTTAGCGCTCTAGGTTAGCTCAGTTAGCTCTCTAAGTTAGCGCTCTAGGTTAGCTCAGGTAGCTCTCTAAGTTAACTCAGTTAGCTCTCTAAGTTAGCGCTCTAGGTTAGCTCAGTAAGCTCCCTAGGTTAGCACAGTTAGCTCTCTAAGTTAACTCAGTTAGCTCTCTAAGTTAGCGCTCTAGGTTAGCTCAGTAAGCTCCCTAGGTTAGCACAGTTAGCTCTCTAAGGTAACTCAGTTAACTCTCTAAGTTAGCGCTCTAGGTTAGCTCAGTAAGCTACCTAGGTAAGCACAGTTAGCTCTCTAAGTTAGCGCTCTAGGTTAGCTCAGTAAGCTCCCTAGGTTAGCACAGTTAGCTCACTAAGTTAACTCAGTTAGCTCTCTAAGTTAGCGCTCTAGGTTAGCTCAGTAAGCTCCCTAGGTTAGCACAGTTAGCTCTCTAAGTTAACTCAGTTAGCTCTCTAAGTTAGCGCTCTAGGTTAGCTCAGTAAGCTCCCTAGGTTAGCACAGTTAGCTCTCTAAGTTAACTCAGTTAGCTCTCTAAAGTGCTGGAGAGAATCAGTTTTGGGCCGCTGGACTAATCTGAACCTGTAACTTTAGACGACTCTGTATTTGAATTATTTTCATTTAATTAAAATGAACAATTCAACATTCCAAACCAGCCAAACCACTTCCCAAACTTTAACTAGGGAAGATGTTCAGGAGCAGGTTCAGTAATCCTGTAGTGCTCCTACAGCAGGTCTGTAATGAGGAATATCAGGGATATATTTAAGGTCTTTCCTCCTGCTGGGATGTTTGTTGATTTGTATTCCCACTGAGGAGAACAGTCCGATGATTTTCCTGCGAAGTTAAAAGAATACCATAGCAGACACTCTGTGCAGGTCTGTAACAAGCTCCAGTTAAATCATTTGATTACCTGCTACAATGGAGCTCCGCACAAATGCCCAGCCAGCTGCACTCTCACTGTCCTCACACTGTGCCAGGTAACATGCCCCTTTACAGCTATTTAGGTTCTAGACTGCCTAAGAATACTATCTGTACAATGACGGGGAATCGGGATACATTTAATAGCACATTATAAACAAACTGTGTAGTACAGACTCAAGGGTAACTGCTGTGTTTACTCAGCACCACACCTCCAAACAAACAGTTATTCCTGGGATTTCAGAAATGTCCAACCAGACACAGGATGAGGTCGAGCTAGTCTGGTGTGCGGAGGGTCCTAATTTAGAGTAAGCGCTGTGTTTGTGTCTTCAGCCGTCACTCTGCAGAGCTGGAAGTGATAAGACTCTCTTGGGTTGATTCCTACTCAGGTGTGGTGCTGCACCCTCCTGTCGTTTCCTCAGGACTAACTTTGAGAAGCCCAAGATTCCAGAATCTGTTTATTCTGGAGCATCCACACAGCTTTGAACAGATGATAGTTCTCTAGATTAACTTAGGTAGCTCTCTAAGTTAACTCAGTTAGCTCTCTAAGTTAGCGCTCTAGGTTAGCTCAGTAAGCTCCTTAGGTTAGCACAGTTAGCTCTCTAAGTTAACTCAGTTGGCTTTCTAAATTAGCTTTCTAGGTTAGCTCAGTTAGCGCTCTAAGTTAGTTCTCTAAGTTAACTCAGTTAGCTCTCTAGGTTAGCTCAGTTAGCTCTCTAAGTTAGCTCTCTAGGTTAGCTCACTTAGCTCTCTTGGTTAGCTGAGATACCTCTTTAAGTTAGCACTTTAGTTTAGCTCAACGTGTGTATTAGAATCAGTCATATAGCATTCATACATCAGTGTGACGATGAAGATAGTAATTACCCATTGTGTATTATTGAGGTGCGCCACTCGTACACTTTATTCCAGTGTGTATTACAGCAGTGCGACACTAGTACGGATTATTCCAGTGTGTATTATGGTGGTGCGGCACTAGTACGGATTATTCCAGTGTGTATTATGGTGGTGCGGCACTAGTACGGATTATTCCAGTGTGTATTATGGTGGTGCGGCACTAGTACGGATTATTCCAGTGTGCGCCCCACATGTATCCCTCCACCATGAATGGAGTTTAAGGCTGGAATCTTCTGCAGGCTTCATAAACAGCGTCTCAGACCTCAGGCAGCGTATTCATAACTATCTCATGTAGTAACTTTCTGTGAGGGAGCTTTTAGAGGGGAATGTCTGGTTCCATTCACCACCATTGGGAAGAGTTGTGACTCCGTAAGGTTCTCTAGAAACTGAAGCGCTCTGAGCGACTGTGTTTAATTTTGCAGGGATTGTATTTAAAATTTGGTGAAGTTCCCATGTGATTCATACATATAGACTTTGTGCACACTAATAAAGTACAGTTCTCACTGCAGGTGAGTAATGCCGCAGGTGCGCTATAGTGTAGTTAATATAGGCTGATTTGAATCATGCAGTGTTTTTCAGTGCGTATAATCAGGGTGTATGGCGTATATAAATATGTAAAGAGTGTATGGAGAGGAGTGCAACAGTAGAACTCTGATCAGAGGTTAATCTGAGGAGAAAGTGGTGAGGTATCATAAGAACGTTCTCCACTTACAAGTGATGTAGGAAAACAAGGCGTATGAGTCATCTCCTCAGCGATGATGCTGCTATAAATGGCTGCTGTGGTCTCAGTGCTAGAACGCTCAGACACACAGCCCAGAGCAGTGCGGCTCAGAGGATACACTATTACAGTCATGCACATTTAGGAGGAGGGAGCAACTGTCATGGAACCAAGTCTTTGTTCTGTAGGTACAGGTCTTTATTCTGTAGATACTGGTCTTTATTCTGTAGGTACTGGTCTTTATTCTGTAGTTACAGGTCTTTATTCTGTAGGTACTGGTCTTTATTCTGTAGGTACAGGTCTTTATTCTGTAGGTACTGGTCTTTATTCTGTAGGTACAGGTCTTTATTCTGTAGGTACTGGTCTTTATTCTGTAGGTACAGGTCTTTATTCTGTAGGTACAGGTCTTTATTCTGTAGTTACAGGTCTTTATTCTGTAGTTTCTGGTCTTTATTCTGTAGTTACAGGTCTTTATTCTGTAGGTACAGGTCTTTATTCTTTAGTTACAGGTCTTTATTCTGTAGTTTCTGGTCTTTATTCTGTAGTTACAGGCCTTTATTCTGTAGGTTCTGGTCTTTATTCTGTAGTTACAGGTCTTTATTCTGTAGGTAAAGGTCTTTATTCTTTAGTTACAGGTCTTTATTCTGTAGTTTCTGGTCTTTATTCTGTAGATACTGGTCTTCATTCTGTAGTTTCTGGTCTTTATTCTGTAGATACTGGTCTTTATTCTGTAGTTTCTGGTCTTTATTCTGTAGGTACTAGTCTTTATTCTGTAGGTACTGGCCTTTATTCTGTAGTTACTGGTCTTTATTCTGTAGTTGCAGGTCTTTATTCTGTAGTTGCAGGTCTTTATTCTGTAGATACTGGTCTTTGTTCTGTACTTACAGGTCTTGATTCTGTAGTTACTGGTCTTTTTTCTGTAGTCATGGGTCTTTTATTCTGCAGTTACTGGTCTTTATTCTGTAGTTACTTGTCTGTATTCTGTAGTTGCTTGTCTTTGTTCTGTAGTTTCTGGTCTTTATTCTGTAGATACTGGTCTTTATTCTGTAGGTACTGGTCTTTATTCTGTAGTTTCTGGTCTTTATTCTGTAGTTACAGGTCTTTATTCTGTAGGTACTGGTCTTTATTCTGTAGTTACAGGTCTTTATTCTGTAGTTACAGGTCTTTATTCTTTAGTTACAGGTCTTTATTCTGTAGTTTCTGGTCTTTATTCTGTAGTTACAGGTCTTTATTCTGTAGTTTCTGGTCTTTATTCTGTAGGTACAGGTCTTTATTCT
Organism: Prochilodus magdalenae; assembly: GCA_024036415.1. NCBI lineage: Eukaryota > Metazoa > Chordata > Actinopteri > Characiformes > Prochilodontidae > Prochilodus > Prochilodus magdalenae. Next base: position 27,627 of record JAMWET010002994.1, read on the forward strand.
GTAGGTTTATTCTGCAGTTACTGGTCTTTATTCTGTAGTTACTTGTCTGTATTCTGTAGTTGCTTGTCTTTGTTCTGTAGTTTCTGGTCTTTATTCTGTAGATACTGGTCTTTATTCTGTAGTTTCTGGTCTTTATTCTGTAGTTACAGGTCTTTATTCTGTAGTTACAGGTCTTTATTCTGTAGTTTCTGGTCTTTATTCTGTAGTTACAGGTCTTTATTCTGTAGGTACAGGTCTTTATTCTTTAGTTACAGGTCTTTATTCTGTAGTTTCTGGTCTTTATTCTGTAGTTACAGGTCTTTATTCTGTAGTTTCTGGTCTTTATTCTGTAGTTACAGGCCTTTATTCTGTAGGTACAGGTCTTTATTCTTTAGTTACAGGTCTTTATTCTGCAGTTACTGGTCTTTATTCTGTAGTTACTTGTCTGTATTCTGTAGTTGCCTGTCTTTGTTCTGTAGTTTTTGGTCTTTATTCTGTAGATACTGGTCTTTATTCTGTAGGTACTGGTCTTTATTCTGTAGGTACTGGTCTTTATTCTGTAGTTTCTGGTCTTTATTCTGTAGTTACAGGTCTTTATTCTGTAGGTACAGGTCTTTATTCTTTAGTTACAGGTCTTTATTCTGTAGTTTCTGGTCTTTATTCTGTAGTTACAGGTCTTTATTCTGTAGTTTCTGGTCTTTATTCTGTAGTTACAGGTCTTTATTCTGTAGGTTTATTCTGCAGTTACTGGTCTTTATTCTGTAGTTACTTGTCTGTATTCTGTAGTTGCTTGTCTTTGTTCTGTAGTTTCTGGTCTTTATTCTGTAGATACTGGTCTTTATTCTGTAGGTACTGGTCTTTATTCTGTAGTTTCTGGTCTTTATTCTGTAGTTACAGGTCTTTATTCTGTAGTTACAGGTCTTTATTCTGTAGGTACTGGTCTTTATTCTGTAGGTACTGGTCTTTATTCTGTAGTTTCTGGTCTTTATTCTGTAGTTACAGGTCTTTATTCTGTAGTTACAGGTCTTTATTCTGTAGTTTCTGGTCTTTATTCTGTAGTTACTTGTCTTTATTCTGTAGGTACAGGTCTTTATTCTTTAGTTACAGGTCTTTATTCTGTAGTTTCTGGTCTTTATTCTGTAGTTACAGGTCTTTATTCTGTAGTTTCTGGTCTTTATTCTGTAGTTACAGGCCTTTATTCTGTAGGTACAGGTCTTTATTCTTTAGTTACAGGTCTTTATTCTGTAGTTTCTGGTCTTTATTCTGTAGATACCGGTCTTCATTCTGTAGTTTCTGGTCTTTATTCTGTAGATACTGGTCTTTATTCTGTAGTTTCTGGTCTTTATTCTGTAGGTACTGGTCTTTATTCTGTAGGTACTGGTCTTTATTCTGTAGGTACAGGTCTTTATTCTGTAGGTACTGGCCTTTATTCTGTAGTTACTGGTCTTTATTCTGTAGTTGCAGGTCTTTATTCTGTAGATACTGGTCTTTGTTCTGTACTTACAGGTCTTGATTCTGTAGTCACTGGTCTTTTTTCTGTAGTCATGGGTCTTTATTCTGTAGGTACAGGTCTTTATTCTGTAGTTACTTGTCTGTATTCTGTAGTTGCTTGTCTTTGTTCTGTAGTTGCTGGTCTTTATTCTGTAGTTACTGGTCTTTATTCTGTAGTTACTTGTCTGTATTCTGTAGTTGCTTGTCTTTGTTCTGTAGTTGCTGGTCTTTATTCTTTAGTTACTGGTCTTTATTCTGTAGTTACTCATCTCTATTCTGTATTTACTTGTCCTTATTCTGTAGTTGCTTGTCTTTATTCTGTAGTTACAGGTCTTTATTCTGTAGTTTCTGGTCTTTATTCTGTAGGTACTGGTCTTTATTTTGTAGGTACCGGTCTTTGTTCTGTAGTTGCAGGCCTTTATTCTGTAGTTGCAGGTCTTTATTCTGTAGTTACAGGTCTTTATTCTGTAGGTACTGGTCGTTATTTTGTAGGTACAGGTCTTCATTCTGTAGTTTCTGGTCTTTATTCTGTAGGTACAGGTCTTTATCCTGTAGGTACTAGTCTTTATTTTGTAGGTACAGGTCTTTATTCTGTAGATACTGGTCTTTAGTCTGTAGTTACAGGTCTTTATTCTGTAGTTACTGGTCTTTATTCTGTACTTACAGGTCTTTATTCTGTAGGTACAGGTCTTTATTCTGTAGTCGCAGGTCACTATTCTGTAGTTTCTGGTCTTTATTCTTTAGTTACTGGTCTTTATTCTGTAGTTACTGGTCTTTATTCTGTAGTTACTTGTCTCTAATCTATAGTTACTTGTCTTTATTCTGTAGTTGCTTGTCTTTATTCTGTAGTTACTGGTCTTTATTCTGAAGTTACAGGTCTTTATTCCATAACCGCGGGTCTTTATTCCGTAGCTGCCGGTCTTTATTCTGTAGCTGTGGGTCTTTATTAAAGCACCATGTTTAGCCGTGTGGATGCCTCTTGTTCCTTGAATTCTTCTCAGTTTCCCGAAATTCTTTATTTTCCAGGAATTCCGCGCCCTCAGGAGCACATGCAGGAGATAATGATATTTCAGCATAATGAGTTAGAGCCGCTGAATTAAACATCAGCTCAATATGCAGCCCGCTCAAACAGAGAGAGCCAAACCGGGAAAATAATGAACTGCAAATAAATAATTGAGGACGGCATTGTTGTTGTTTTTCGAATGGCTCACTCGGGGTTAGTCATGCTTGTTCTTAATTTACCGCATTGGCTGCATTTGCTGTTGGATTAACACCAGTATGACATCCAATCTAGCGCACACACTCTGAGGGAGGCTCAGCGAAACACACTCGCACTGGAAATGAGAAAGTCAGAGAAACTACTGACCTGTGAAGAGCGATTCCAGTTTAACATTCAGAAAATTTCTCCGACTGAGCAGAACAACGCGCAAACGTCCTGCACGGCCGGAACACCGGCAGACTCAGTTCATCCAGAGGAGCTTTAACTTAAAACTATAATATCTAATATTAGAATAAACACCAATAAACACAAACACAGTGGAAGGAACCTGAGAATCATAGTTGTGTTCTACAGAGCTGGTTAGAACGCAGGTTTGGTTCTACATTCTCCGTGGAGCTCCAGTCACACTGTCAAGTAGTCCTGTTTCAGCAAGTGGGATATTTGATCTTCTGGTTGTGTTTAGTATTTCATATGGATATCAGAAGAACCTTAGACGAAATCCTCTGCTGCCACTGGCGTTAGCATCAGCACGGCTACGGTGGGTGAGGCTGCAGTCAATCGTTGTAGGACCCCCTGAATGCTAGGGACTATTTCACACACTGTGTTGTTTCCAGATGAATCCAGGATAAGTGTATGAATCCCTAATGCAGGATCAGAGGCTGGAATTTGGAGATCATTTTTGTCTGACCTCTAAACCGATCTCTGGATGCCATGACACCCAGACCGCACATTTTGGATTCACGTTCACCTGAGATCTGAGGATGAAATCGTAGGTTGTTGCTCTCCTGTCTTCCGTTGTTATCGGTCACATGGGTTCCCCATTCCCCATTCAGCTTCAGCTTCTACATGTGACCTGTAACAGAGTGTCTGCACTGATATAACTTTTCCCTGGAATGTGTTCCCCTCAGTCGGACTGTGTTTACTAGGGGACAATGTCGGGAGAACTCTGGGATTTTGAGTTCTCTGGAGTATCAGTGCCTTCTTTGGAGCCTTTTTCCACACATGGAACGGAGACATCCACTGCACTGTACCATCTCCTCAATCTATGGATCCCGTCACTCACACCCCGCAGGTATTTATAGACCCAGCATCCTCGTACAGCGCCATCTGCAGGAGCCTGAAGTTACGTCCCCTACACACAGGGGACTCGTTTTATTGTCCGGTGGTCTTACATATAGATACAACCCTGTGATATCACCACAGACTCCGCCTTAAATAAGCACACCGGTGTTCATATTTGTTCAGCTCTTTTATTAAGTCATTTTTTAGTTGTTGCAGTTAAACAATCCTGAAATCTGGGGATACTCGGCTACCCCCACCCACCACATCCCGCTTCCCTGACTCCAGCCATTGCATGGGTTCCAGCAGGTTCTAACGTGCCCTCAGTAGTGATATAGGTAGAAAAATGCCTCCAGGTGAAGTGACATGACAGATTCACACTATAAGCTTTAAACTGTGAACATCAGCAAGAACACTACACGTTCAGCAAACGAGCACAACACCCCAACATAAGGTTCATTTACAGATATCTAAAGATTATAACCTAACCAGCAGCGGAGAATGGTTCTACACCTTCGGAGAAGGCCTGAAACAGAAATACAGCCTGGTAATAATAATCATAATAAATCATTTTTATTGAATATAATAATCATGCATGCTGTATTTAAACTCTAAGTATTGCAGTAATATTCTTATTTCACTGTACGATTCAGGTGGAAACAGGAGGGCTAAACTCATAACAGACCTGGAGAACCAGGGTGGTTCTCTCTGTGGTATGTAGGTAGATACAGCTGAGTGACCTCTCCCATTGGTCAGACCTTCAGGAGCTGGGCTCTTATATGTTACATTAACTACCAACATCATTAGGAAATTAATAAACCAGTCATGCTTTAGAACCAAGTTAGATAGAGTGTCTAATGGGACAGAATGTCAAACTGTCTAATGGAGGTTCTAGATACCTGGATGTGAGTATGAGTGGCGCTGTAAGCAGATTCTGGTTAGTTGTTATGAATGTTAAACAGCGAAGGTTCAGCCAAATTCAGATCGGTGTGTTTAATCTAGAACAGCCAAAACATGCTAATGTCCACTGGCATTAGCTTGATGCTAACATACTATTAGAAACCCATAGGGGTGCTAAAAGAAATTAGCATTATCATAGAGGCATCACTGTTGAGCAGTTTCCTCTCTTGTGGTCTGAATCTGACAGACCAGCTGTATTAGCCACCACTGCTAACCACTGCTAGTCTAGCTTCCGCAAGCTAATTTGCTAGTTTAGCAGACTGTGCTGCAGTCCAGGAAGAATGTTTATGAACTCTAGTGGCTTTGTCTGGTGCAGAAGGTCACATTGTACTCTTTCAGTTTTGTTGTTGTTAGCTTTGTAGTCCTTAGCATGCTAACCAGCTAGCGAGCACATAATGAACAGATGGAGAGATATGCTACGTATACCCTAGTTTGAGCTAATGTTATTGAAGTATTTAAAGTAATTTATTGCTCCTGCTTTCACTTACAAACAAAATAAAATAGAGTCAGATCACATCGACCTCTCTGTGCTAAGGTTCTGCGGCTAAAGTCTGCAGTACAACAGTGTTAGTGCAGTAACCCAGCATCGCCTAAACATTCAGCTCTAAACACATCATCACATATCAGTCCGAAATCACGGTCATATTTAATCACCTGTGCGATGTTTTTATTCAACGGAATTACCTGTCCGGTACCGATATGATTCCGACATCATCGTGAATCTGTACGTTAAAACGCTACACAAAGAAAGCACGCTAATAATGTTTATTAATCCTAATATTTAGTCCAAGTCTACAAACGATAACTGCCCAGAGAGATGCACTCTTAAAAATAAAGGTTCCTAAACGGCTCTTAGCTAGAGCGCATGGTTCTAGGAAAAGCCTTTAATGGGTATAGAAGCTTTTCCTTATGTAGCGGGTCTTGGTTCTTTAAAGCACTGGTTCTCAAACCGGTCCCCCTGACCTCCCAGATGGTCAACGTTCTGGCTGTATCCCTTCTGAGGGCCCTTTAAAGAACCGCCCCTAAAGTGGTTCCTCTCTAACTGACTCTGCAGAACCCTTTTGGGCACCTTTATTTTTAGGTACGATGCCATTTCTCAGGTTGCCTAAAGCTTTTGCGCCATGGGGAACACTGAGGTGGTCCAGCTGAGCCCTTTGGAAAACTTCCGTTACAGTAATGAGCTCTCAGAACCCTGAGCAGACGGACAGACGGACGGACGGGCGGATGGACAGACGGACGGACAGACAGACGGTTGTCTCTTGGATGTCCTCAGCCTTGATTGGGTTGGACGTATTCTGGGTTAGTGTAGGAGAAGCCGAGGAACTCGTCCTGGTCCAGGTTCATGATGAAGAGCTTGTCGGTGGGGGTCAGCTCGGTGGGCATCTTGGTGAACTCCCGGTCGAAGTTGGAGGTGTCCCGGCTGTTTTTCTACAAGGTGAGACAGAAGACGATTAATAGTCACATGGGTTCTCAAGGAGGTTCTAAACACATGACCTACAACATACCAGGGTATACACTGAGATCACTTTTCCCTGGAATACGCGCCCCCTCAGTTGGACCGAGGGGCAAAACATTCCCCAACAGGATTGGAGAAACTGGGAATGACACGAGTGATTACCTCCCTAAAGGAAGTCCTGTGGGAACCCTTATCTCTAGCGTTCCTCCATTACAGGTAGAACTTCCACATCCACAGAGTTATCTGCATAACTGCTCTGCAGAGTTCCCCTTATAAGGAGAACTGGATTTGTTCTAGCTAGCACTGTTACTCCCTGTGTGTTTGTAAAACACTAGATCAGCATCCGGAGTGTTTTTAATAAAGGCTTCACAGTTACACAGATCACTACCAGTCAAAAGTTTGGGTACACAATTCTAAATGTTGGTGGTGATTTTAAAGACTCTACAGGTTTACACTTATAAGCTCCGTTAAGTGTAAGTCTCTGGAGGACCTGAGAGTGTGTCTTCTGGAGGACCTAAGAGTGTGTCTCTGGAGGACCTGAGAGTGTTTTTTTGGAGAACCTGAGAATGTGTCTTCAGAGGACCCAAGAGTGTGCCTCTTTAAAGGACCTGAGTGTGTGTCTCTGGAAGACCTGAGAGTGCGTGTTTGTGAGAACCTAAGAGTGTGTCTGTGGGCACCTGAGAGTGTGACTCTGGAGGACCTGAGAGTGTGTCTCTGGAGGACCTGAGAGTGTGTCTCTATGAGGACCTGAGAGTGTGTCTCTGTGAGGGACCTGAGAGTGTGTCTCTATGAGGACCTGAGAGTGTGTCTCTGTGAGGACCTGAGAGTGTGTCTCTATGAGGACCTGAGAGTGTGTCTCTGTTAGGGACCTGAGAGTGTGTCTCTGTTAGGGACCTGAGAGTGTGTCTCTGTGTAAGTGTGTCCTGTTAGGGACCAGAGTTGTCTCTATGACCTGAGGACTCTAGGAGAGTGTGTCTCTGTGAGGACCTGAGAGTGTGTCTCTGTGAGGACCTGAGAGTGTGTCTCTGTTAGGGACCTGAGAGTGTGTCTCTGTGAGGACCTGAGAGTGTGTCTCTGTTAGGGACCTGAGAGTGTGTCTCTATGAGGACCTGAGAGTGTCTCTTTGTGAGGACCTGAGAGTGTGTCTCTGTTAGGGACCTGAGAGTGTGTCTGTATGAGGACCTGAGAGTGTCTCTTTGTGAGGACCTGAGAGTGTGACTCTGGAGGACCTGAGAGTGTCTCTTTGTGAGGACCTGAGAGTGTGTCTCTGTGAGGACCTGAGAGTGTGTCTCTGTGAGGACCTGAGAGTGTGTCTCTGGAGGACCTGAGAGTGTGTCTCTGTGAGGACCTGAGAGTGTGTCTCTGGAGGACCTGAGAGTGTGTCTCTGTTAGGGACCTGAGAGTGTGTCTCTGTGAGGACCTGAGAGTGTCTCTTTGTGAGGACCTGAGAGTGTCTCTGTGAGGGACCTGAGAGTGTGTCTTTGTGAGGACCTGAGAGTGTGTCTCTGTGAGGACCTGAGAGTGTGTCTCTGTGAGGACCTGAGAGTGTGTCTCTATGAGGACCTGAGAGTGTGTCTCTGGAGGACCTGAGAGTGAGTCTCTATGAGGACCTGAGAGTGTATATCTGGAGGACCTGAGAGTGTGTCTCTGGAGGACCTGAGAGTGTGACTCTGGAGTACCTGAGAGTGTGTCTCTGTGAGGACCTGAGAGTGTGTCTCTATGAGGACCTGAGAGTGTGTATCTGGAGGACCTGAGAGTGTGTCTCTGGAGGACCTGAGAGTGTGACTCTGGAGGACCTGAGAGTGTGTATCTGGAGGACCTGAGAGTGTGTCTCTGGAGGACCTGAGAGTGTGTCTCTGTTAGGGACCTGAGAGTGTGTCTCTGTGAGGACCTGAGAGTGTGTATCTGGAGGACCTGAGAGTGTGTCTCTGTTAGGGACCTGAGAGTGTGACTCTGGAGGACCTGAGAGTGTGACTCTGGAGGACCTGAGAGTGTGTATCTGGAGGACCTGAGAGTGTGTATCTGGAGGACCTGAGAGTGTGTCTCTGGAGGACCTGAGAGTGTGTCTCTATGAGGACCTGAGAGTGTGACTCTGGAGGACCTGAGAGTGTGTCTCTATGAGGACCTGAGAGTGTGTATCTGGAGTACCTGAGAGTGTGTCTCTGGAGGACCTGAGAGTGTGTCTCTATGAGGACCTGAGAGTGTGTATCTGGAGGACCTGAGAGTGTGACTCTGGAGGACCTGAGAGTGTGTCTCTGTGAGGACCTGAGAGTGTGAGTCTGGAGGACCTGAGAGTGTGTCTCTGTGAGGACCTGAGAGTGTGTCTCTGTGAGGACCTGAGAGTGTGTCTCTGTGAGGACCTGAGAGTGTGTCTCTGTGAGGACCTGAGAGTGTGTCTCTGTAAGGACCTGAAACTTCCACCTTAAATGCTGCAGCTGTTGCATTATGGCACCGTGCATCCTACAGCATTTAAGGTGGAATGTGAAAATCGAGCTGCTGAATAGGAAGCTGAGCTCATTATCAGCTCTTTACCTGCGGTCAGTCTGTACACAGATCTGCCAGGATTCCAGGTGAAGGCACACAGACAGCTCTTCAGTTCATTTCAGGTGTTTCTGCATTCACTTTGAACACTCAGTTAGTCCCTCTGTCACTCAGAACCGCACTGACGGAACTGAACTGACCCCCACCAGCTGTGATGATGCGTTCTAAGATGTGCTCCATGTTCTGATGTGCAGTTAGAGTCACACGTCTGGTTATTGGTCATTACAGTTCAATAAAGATCACATGATGGTGATGGTGATGCAGATGATGGTGATGTGGTGATGATGATGGTGGGGATGGTGCTGATAGTGCTGCTGTTGATGGTGATGCTGATGGAAATGTTTATGATGCTGATGGTGATGCTTGTAATGGTGTTGCTGGTGATGATGATGAGGATGATGATAATGGTGATGTGGTGATGATGATGGTGGTGATGGTGCTGCTGCTGATGGTGATGTTGATGATGATTGTGATGCTGGTGTTGATGATGATGATAGTGATGATGGTGGTGATGCAGCTGCTGATGGTGATGCTGATGATGTTGAAGGTGATGCTGGTGATAAAGGTGATGATGATGATGGTGGTGGTGATAATGCTGATGGTGATGATGATCGTGATGAAGGTAATGATGATGATGGTGGTGGTGATAATGCTGATGGTGATGATGGTGGTGATGGTGATGCTGATGATGTTGAAGGTGATGGTGGTGATGAAGGTGATGATGATGATGATGATGGTGGTGGTGGTGGTGGCGATAATGCTGATGGTGATGATGAAGAAGAAGAAGATGATGACGATGATGAAGATGATGATGATGGTGATGATGATGATGATGATGATGATGATGATGAAGATGGTGATGAAGATGATGATGATGTAAATGATGATGATGATGATGACAAAGCTGGTGGTGATAATGTATCTCTCCACTCCACAGATCCTCAGCTATTTCACTTCAGCTCTTTCAAAGGATAAACGGGTTCTCACTTTAAGGAGCTCCGCCGGGAGGTCAAACACAAACACAAACACACACACACACACATGCCCGCCAGGGGCAGAGCTGAACAGCAGTGTGCGTGCACACGTGTGTGTCTATCTTCAGAGGGTTGAAGCTAAAGGGCTAGACAGTCCGTCAGACCCACAGCACTGTTCTTACTGAGAGAACCCCT
>JAMWET010002994.1:40000-70000 GCA_024036415.1 Prochilodus magdalenae
TATGAGGACCTGAGAGTGTGTCTCTATGAGGACCTGAGAGTGTGTCCCTATGAGGACCTGAGAGTGTGTCTCTATGAGGACCTGAGAGTGTGTCTCTATGAGGACCTGAGAGTGTGTCTCTATGAGAACCTGAGAGTGTGTCCGGATCCCGGACCTGAGAGGACTATGCATTCCCAGTGAGAGTGTGTCTCTATAGGGACCTGAGAGTGTGTCTCTATGAGGACCTGAGAGTGAACCCTCTATGAGGACCTGAGAGTGTGTCTCTATGAGGACACGCTGAGAGTGTGTCTCTATGAGGACCTGAAGCGTGTGTCTCTATGGAGGTCACCTGGCCGAGTGTAGTCTCGGTAAATAAAGCGACTCTGAGAGTGTGTCTTCTATGAGGACCTGAGAGTGTGTCTCTATGACAGAGCCCCCTGATCTCCTGAAGCACTGCAGCAGTGCTTGCTGTGTCCAGATTAGGCGGGCTGGGCGATATGATGGTATTTGATCATGTGATTAATGATGTCACACTGGGCTTTTCTGTGCGTAAGGTCAATGTTCCATCCTAAGTGAGCTAAATTGGGCCTGATTAACTGGACTGAGCGTAGTCTATAATAACTCTAGTTAGAGGTGTATTACCAAAAGTATTCGCTCGTCTGCCTTCACACACATATGAACTTGGGTGACATCCCATTCTTATTCCTTACCCAACCTCTCTACCAAACTTAACACTTAACACTTGGCACAATGCAGTCAGACAAGTACCATTCTCCTGGCCACAGCCAAACCAAGACTCATCCATCGGCTTGCCAGACGGAGAAGCGTGATTGGTCACTTCAGAGAGCACTACTGCTGTAGAGTCCAGTGGCGGCGCTTTACACCACTGCACTCGACGCTCTGCATTGTGCCTAGTGATGTAAGCTTGGATGCAGCTGCTCGGCCATGGAAACCCATTCCATGGAGCTTTCTACACACTGTTCCTGAGCTGATCTGAAGGCCATGTGAAGTTTGGAGGTCTGTAGTGACTGACTCTGCAGAAAGTTGGTGACCTCTGTGCACTATGCTCCTCAGCATCCACTGACCTCGCTCTGTCACTGTATGTTGCCTACCACTTTATGGCCGAGTTGCTGTTCATCCCAATCTCTTCCACTGTGTTATAATCCCACTGAAAGTCGACTGTGGAATATTTAGTAGGCAGGAAATTTCACGACTGGACTTGAACAGGTGGCATCCTATCACAGTACCACGCTGGAATTCGCCAAGCTCCTGAGAGCGACCCACTCTCCCATTAATGTCTGTAGAAGCAGTCTGCATGTCTAGGTGCTTGGTTTCATACGCCTGTGGCCATGGAAGTGATTGGAACAGTTTACACTTTCCCAATAACACTATGTATAAAAAAGATGGGATTCTGGGACATACTCTGGAATTTTGTGCTTTTCCTGGGAAGACCCCAATCCCAAAATCCCAATGCTAACATGCTATCAATAAACGGAGGCTGGTAGCTACCAAACAGCAGGCTGGACATTTCCGTAACAAGGCTCTTTAGTGGCTGTTCACATTATTAGTTATTGATCATTTTAGGGATCTTTCTTCCCAGTTTGGTCGCATCCGGTTCCACCACTAGCTGGGCCTAAAAACAGAAGACTCAGCACTTTTGGATTAGGATGCTAGCTAGCAGCTAGCAGACTCCCACACTAACTACCAACTTTGCTAGAGTGATTGGAGGAGGACCATGCCACCTGTCTGGAGAGGGAGGACAGTTATGATCTGTTAGGTCCCAGGTTATGGATGTTTGTGGAATTACTGGATTATCCTGTAATCCCAGGCTGTTTGTGGTTATTACGCTGGAATTGTGGTGCGATAAACAGCTGATGCTTAATAAGATTGACCTGCTACAGTCGTATCCCACCTGACCAATACAACCATGGTTACCCTGTACATTCATCTCACAAACTGGACATTCAGTGATCTTTAATCTAATCCAGCGGATCACTGTAATGATATAATCCTATTTAATCTGTAAAATCAGAAACAGAGAAGATTTAAATTTACAACATTTAGCTGACGCTCTTACCCAGAGCGATTTACAAGGTTAATCCAATCACAGGTAGGCCAGTGTAGTGTTAGGAGTGATCGGTGTAGCACAGCGTAGTCAACCAGCATAGTCACCTACACCGGGATTCAAGCCCCAGTCTCCCATATGGGATGGGAACTTACTGGTGGGTAGTGGTGTCATCCACTGCACCACACCAACCAACCCGATAAGATAAAACAGCCGGCGCGTCTGATTGGCTGAATTATTGGTGTGTTTATTCCGGGTTGGAATCTTAGACACTGCGGAATCTGTTAACACTACTATTTAGGCATCCGCATTAATGAACACGGAGCTGGGAAGTACGATTTCCTGGGAGAGAGCAGCGGATTTTTACCGCAGTGGTCCCTTCGCGCCAGATCCAGGTGCTTGTAGTCGGAATACTCTGAAAGCCGTGGTGTTTTAAGCCCTGCAGCTAAACGCTACACGAACTGGGAACATCCCAGTACACGGAGCAGCACCGTGACCACCCCCTCTTACAGGAGTTGGGGGGAATGCCAGACTCTGCTCTTGTGTGTGTGTAGGTTCTCCTCTGGTTATGAAGGAGTGAGCTGCGGTTATATACAGTTATATACAATCACTGTACGTCACTCACAGCCTTTCAGCTGCTCCGCCATGTGTTCTCTGACCTCCATCTGTTTATAGTCAGGGGGTTGCTGAGCTCTCTGTGCCTCCTGATGCAGGTGTGTTTGATTGGTCAGCCTGATTTGAACTCATCCGTACTGCCATTAACGGATCAGCTCCGATTAAACCCCCACGGACCGCGCCACAGAGGGTCTGTTTCGGACTCGGTGCAAGGGATTATGGGTGTGTTATATAGAACGTGTTCACTGTTTGTGTCCATGTCGTCCATTTGAGCAGGAATAGTGACTAATGTTTTCACCAAGATTCCTGGTACCATCTAGCCCACCTGGACTGTGATTCCGATCCTTCACAGGCAGCTTCACTTCTCCTTCACTTTTACACAGGAACATTTCAGAGTGACAAAAGAGCTCCGACAAACCGGCTCCAGCGGGAGAGACGGAGCGAGGAGGAGAGACGGCACAGCCAAATACTTTAACAAACAGCCCAGAGCAACCAGGCGAAGGAGACACAACGCTCACCAGATCAGAATGCAGATCAGATCAGAGAGAGGGGGGAGAGAGGGAGGAGAGTGGGAGAGAGGGGAAGAGAGAGGGAGAGAAGGAGAAGAGAGGGAGAGAAGGGAGAGAGTGGGAGAAAGGGAGAAAGAAAGAGAGAGGGGAAGAGAGGGAGGAGTGAACATGGGAGAGAGAGAGAGGAGGAGAGAAAGAAAGAGGGAGAGAGAGTGGGGAGAAGAAGGAAGCGAGGGGGAGAAGGAGCAGAAAGGGAGAGATGGAGGAGAAAATGAGAGAGGGAAAGAGAGGGAGGAGTGAGGGAGAGCAGGGGTAAGGGGGAGAGGGAGAGGGTGAGGGAGAGGGAAAGAGAGGGGTGAGGGGAGAGGGGAAAGAGAGGGAAAACTGAGAGAGGACAAGAGGTGAGCAGGGAGGGAGAGCAGGGGAGAGGGAGGGAGAGAGAGAGGAGGGGAGAAGAAGGAAGAGAGGGGGAGAAGGAGGAGAGAGGGAAAGATGGAGGAGAAAATAAGAGAGGGAAAGAGAGGGAGGAGTGAGGGAGAGCAGGGGAGAGGGAGGGACAGAGAGAGGAGAGAAAGAGAGAGGGAGAGAGAGAGGGAGTGATGGAGGAGAGAATGAGAGATGGGGAGAGGGAGAGGGAAAGAGAGCAAGAGTGAGAGAAAGCAGAGGAGAGGGAAGGAAAGAGAGAGGAGACGAGAAAGAGATAGAGGGAGAGAAGGAGGAGAGAGGGAGAGAAGGAGAGAGGGAGAGAGGGGAAGAGAGAGGGAGAGAGAGAGAGGGAGAGGGAGAGAAGGAGGATAGCGGGAGGGAGAGGAAGAGAGCGAGGGTGGGGGTGAAGGATGGAGATATATAGAGGAGAGAGGATCTGAGATGTCCTGGCATTGGCAGAAGGAAAACAGAGCTCCAGATGGAGAGACAGCGGAGGAATGAGCTACAGGAGCCCGAGCTCTACAGCAGGACGGCTCTGAAACTGCACTGGACCAGCCACAGGGTGGCTACAGCTACATCAGCAGTCTGGGGGAACCTCACCTTCTTCTGAACAGCAGTGCTTCCTCAGAGCCGTGCCTAGTCTCAGGCAGCGGAGGAACAGCGCCAGACTGGGAGCGATTCAGAGGAGACCTCAGGAGGAGACTGCCTAAGAACATCACAGTACCTGCTGCTGAAGACTCAGACTGTCCTGCCCTGAGGGGGCCGAGGGTGTCAAAGTGGGTGTGGCCTTTGGTCAGTACTGTCACCCAAACCCTTGAATCACGGGGTTCTCCTGTCCTGTAGCTGTAGGTGTTTGCCCTGACACACCTGATCAGACTGATCCCATTAATCCAACTGCTCCCACTCGGACCCTGGACCCATGTTCTATGTTCTAAGAGCCTATGTTCTAGTGTTTCCAGAATTCTATATTCTCACTGTCTGATGCTCCCAGCGTTCTGCATTCCCCTGGTTTGACGTTCCCAGCGTCCTGTGTTCTCAGGATTTTACGTCCCCACAGCCTAATGTTTCCAGGGTCAGATGTAGTAATTCAGGGGCTCTAGGTAAAGGACAGGAACGGGGCCTCCTGTGGGTTCTCCAATTATTGAGTTTACACTGTAACACACAGTAGGTATAGGTCTTGGTGAGTGAGCTCATCTAGCTGATCACAGGGAGTATGTATCTGGGCTAATAGGTTTTTATATTTAGACATTTTTACTGATTTTGTGAAATGATCTCGCTGTATCAGCAGGTTATTACGTCTGGTTTAGGAAATATGCCTCAGGAGGAATGCCCATCTCCTCTTTCTGTTAGGTTAGCATCACTGAGCTAATTAGCTAGCAGTTACGTTGAGAACCATGACTGTAGAGTACAATCAGTTATGAATAAGTGCTTAGTGTGGTTTAGCACCTTGGTAGAACCCTAAAGTGCTGATCCTTAGAACTTTCATTGAGCTAATGAGGGGATAGAGATGAGTGGAATGGTGGAACATGGAACAATGCACTAAAAGCCGATGAGGGAGAAGCTGATGGGTGAGATGCTGATGGGTGAGATGCTGAAGGGTGAGATGCTGAAGGGTGAGATGCTGATGAGGGAGAAGCTGATGGGTGAGATGCTGATGAGGGAGATGCTGAAGGGTGGGATGCTGAAGGGTGAGATGCTGATGGGTGAGATGCTGATGGGTGAGCTGCTGATGGGTGAGATGCTGATGAGGGAGATGCTGATGAGGGAGAAGCTGATGGGTGAGATGCTGAAGAGTGAGATGCTGAAGGGTGAGAGACTGAGGAGGGAAGTGCTGATGAGGGAGATGCTAAAGGGTGAGATGCTGATGAGGGAGATGCTAAAGGGTGAGATGCTGATGGGTGAGATGCTGATGAGGGAGATGCTAAAGGGTGAGATGCTGATGGATGAGATGCTGAAGGGTGAGATGCTGATGGATGAGATGCTGAAGGGTGAGATGCTGATGGATGAGATGCTGAAGGGTGAGATGCAGATGAAGGAGATGCTGATAAGGGAGATGCTGAAGGGTGAGATGCTGATGGGTGAGATGTTGAAGGGTGAGATGCTGATAAGTGAGAGACTGATGGGTGAGGTGCTAATGAGTGAGATGCTAAAGGGTGAGATGCTGAAGGGTGAGATGCTGATGGGTGAGATGCTGAAGGGTGAGATGCTGATGGGTGAGATGCTGATGGGTGAGATGCTGATGGGTGAGATGCTGAAGGGTGAGATGCTGATGGGTGAGATGCTGATGGGTGAGATGCTGAAGGGTGAGATGCTGTTGAGTGAGATGCTGATGAGGGAGATGCTGGTGAGGGAAGTGCTGATGGGTGAGATGCTGATGGGTGAGATGCTGAAGGGTGAGATGCTGAAGGGTGAGACGCTGATGGGTGAGATGCTGAAGGGTGAGATGCTGATGGGTGAGATGCTGATGAGTGAGAGACTGATGAGGGAGGTGCTGATGAGGGAGATGCTAAAGGGTGAGATGCTGATGGGTGAGATGCTGATGGGTGAGATGCTGAAGGGTGAGATGCTGATGGGTGAGATGCTGAAGGGTGAGATGCTGATGGGTGAGATGCTGATGGGTGAGATGCTGATGGGTGAGATGCTGATGGGTGAGATGCTGATGGGTGAGATGCTGAAGGGTGAGATGCTGATGGGTGAGATGCTGAAGGGTGAGATGCTGAAGGGTGAGATGCTGAAGGGTGAGATGCTGATGGGTGAGATGCTGAAGGGTGAGATGCTGAAGGGTGAGATGCTGTTGAGGAAGATGCTGATGGGTGAAATGCTGTACTGCTGTGTGGAGCTTCAGGAGGACATGCTAATGCTGATCTGCTGTTTTTGGTTCCTCACCAGATGTGGAGCAGAGTAATGACCGAGCCATTCTGCACTGAACACATCTAGAGGAGCAGAGAGGAAACAGAGAAAGGATGAAAGTGACAGAGAGAGGGAGAGAGTGAGAGACAGTGTGAAAGAGTGAGAGGTGAAATTGAATGGGTGAGATGCTGAATGAGATGAGATGAGAGAAAGACTGAGAGAGAGAAAGAGAGAGAGATGCTGAGAGTGGGGATGGAGCTGAGAGTGAAGAGAAAGATGAGTGAGGATATGAGAGTGAGATGCTAAGAGAGAGAGAGTGGGATGGAGAGACAAAGAGAGAGCAGAGTGTTTGAGGGAGAAAGAGTGAGAGAGAGAGCAGAGAGTGTGAGAGAGTGAAAGAGAGAGTGAGAAAGAGTGTGAGGGGCAGAGTTGAGTGAGTGAGAGAGTAAGAGAAAGATTGAAGGGGGGGTGGGGGGGAGTGAGAAAGAGAAAGTGAGGGGGAGGCTCGTTCGGTTCCAGGTGTTCATCTGGCCCAGCTTTAATTCCGATCTTGATTCTTTCATTTCCTCCTCCAGTAAAGGCGCAGAGCTGTTGAGGAAGCGGCGGATTAGCCGCTAGCTGATGTCAGCGCAGAGCAGAACAGCAGCGGTATCAAACGCTGACCTGCTTTCTGCTGATAAGCCACACTCACTCTGACTGCGACTCATTCTAATTCAGAATTAATTACCGCTCCTGTGCGGGTGGAGGCGGTGGAGGGGTGGCGAAGGGGTCTACAGTACACACATCGCAGATGAACGAGAACAACAAAGTTGAAGAGATTATTGGGACAGAACCGAACCAGCGTTCAGCACCACATTAGCTCAGGGTTGCATAACATCACGAGGAGGATTAGCAGGAGGAGTTTAGCAGCTACAGCTGGTTCCCAACGCAGCGCTGATCAACACTGAGCGAGTTCAGAGGCAGGCATTCCGGTTCAGGAGAGTAATGAGAAATAATCAATGGGGGACAGTGAATCAATAATCAAGGTTCGTTCAGCATCCAGGTGTTCATCTAGTCTTTAATTCCGATCTTGATTCACCATTTACTCACTCCAACACACTGAATGTAGGTACTGTGGTAGCCGCTACTGACGTATAGAGCTCTAAGCTCTAAATGCTACCTACTTTCTGTGATATACCACAGTCTGTTCTACAGCGACTCATTAGGTTCAGAATATAACTGTAAGCTCTGAATGTGCGGTAGGCGGTGGAGGTGGGGCGAGTGGGTCTACAGTACACACATCGCAGATAAAGTGAACAACAAAGTTGAAGAGATTATTTGGGAACAGAACCGAACCAGCGTTCAGCACCACATTTAGCTCGTTGCATAACCATCACGAGGAGGATTAGCAGGAGGAGTGTATAGCAGCTACAGCTGGGTTCCCAACGCAGCGGATCAACACTGAGCGAGTTCAGACTGATTCCGGTTCTACAGTTTCAATAATCAATGTTGAGTGTATCAATAATCAATGTTCTCAGCATAGTGTAAGAGTTAGTCTCTCTCTTCACACCATTACACACCCAACACACTGAATGTAGGTACTGTGGTATATACTGAACGTATAACTCTAAGCTCTAAATGTAGGTACTGTGGTATATACCGAGTCTGTTCTACAGTTCCTCATTAGGTTGAGTGTATAACTCTAAGCTCTGAATGTAGATACTGTGGTATATACTGAGTCTGTTCTACAGTTTCTCATTAGGTTGAGTGTATAACCCTAAGCTCTAAATGTAGGTACTGTGGTATATACTGAGTCTGTTCTACAGTTTCTCATTAGGTTGAGTGTATAACCCTAAGCTCTAAATGTAGGTACTGTGGTATATACTGAGTCCGTTCTACAGTTTCTCATTAGGTTGAGTGTATAACTCTAAGCTCTAAATGTAGGTACTGTGGTATATACTGAGTCTGTTCTACAGTTTCTCATTAGGTTGAGTGTATAACCCTAAGCTCTAAATGTAGGTACTGTGGTATATACTGAGTCTGTTCTACAGTCTCTCGTTAGATAGAACGTATAACTCTAAGCTCTAAATGTAGGCACTGTGGTATATACTGAGTCCGTTCTACAGTTTCTCGTTAGGTTGAGTGTATAACTCTAAGCTCTAAATGTAGGTACTGTGGTATCTACTGGGTCTGTTCTACAGTTTCTCATTAGGGTGAGTGTATAACTCTAAGCTCTAAATGTAGGTACTGTGGTATATACTGAGTCTGTTCTACAGTTTCTCATTAGGTTGAGTGTATAACTCTAAGCTCTAAATGTAGGTACTGTGGTATATACTGAGTCTGTTCTACAGTTTCTCATTAGGTTGAGTGTATAACTCTAAGCTCTAAATGTAGATACTGTGGTATATACTGAGTCTGTTCTACAGTTTCTCATTAGGTTGAGTGTATAACTCTAAGCTCTAAATGTAGATACTGTGGTATATACTATATTTGTTCTACAGTTTCTCATTAGGTTGAGTGTATAACTCTAAGCTCTAAATGTAGGTACTGTGGTATATACTGAGTCTGTTCTACAGTTTCTCATTAGGTTGAGTGTATAACTCTAAGCTCTAAATGTAGGTACAGTGGTATACACTAAGTAAGGAGCGGTTCTGGTGTTTAGTGGAGATGTGAAATGCGGTTCTCGGGTTTAGGCAGTATCAGGAACCCTGTCTGGATATTAATAATCAAAATAAACAAAGCAAAACCAAAGAAATTCAGCTTCCCATTTTATTGAAATTCTGATTTTTTGCTTCTGGAAATACTTTGGCACATGAAAGCATTTGAAGTAGCACACACAGCTGCCATAAGCACTCCCTAATATATGTCTAAGCTAGATTATGGAATCACAGTCTTCAGTTAATAATTCATGCACAAAGTGTTTACCATTCGTCTATATGTATCTCAGAAAGCATTCCTGGTAAACACATAAATCATAGAGTCTACAATACTGACCACATCCAGTGCATACAGATCAACAACATTTGACACCGTCGTATAGGATTATTAGTTGTTCTGCGGAGGTTTATAAAATATTAATATTAATAATGAATAAAGCCCTGTGGAGAAGCACACGCGGAGTTTGGCAGAATTAATGAGATGCGTCGTTTACCCTCAGATACTGACCAGAACCAGACTGACCGGGTTAGACTAGAGTTGTGCTGTGTGCAAGTGTGACGTCAGAGACCTTTACCACCCTGAGGTCCTGGAGATGAAGACTGGTCGTGGAGCACCTGGGATCTAGTTCCAGCCACTGAAATTTCAGCCACAGCCAAACGACCGCCAGGCCTAACTGACCACTCCAGTGTCTATTTATACACCTGGGCTTACCTGACCACTCCAGCGTCTATGTATACACCTGGGCTTAACTGACCCCTCCAGTGTCTCTCTGTACACCTGGGTCTAACTGACCCCTCCAGCGTCTCTGTGAACACTAGGGCCTAACTGACCGCTCCAGCGTTTCTGTGTACACTAGGGCCTAACTGACCCCTCCAGCGTCTCTGTGTACACTAGGCCTAACTGACCGCTCCAGCATCTCTGTGTACACCTGGGTCTAACTGACCCCTCCAGCGTCTCTGTGTACACTAGGACCTAACTAACCCCTTCAGTGTCTCTGTATACACTAGGGCCTAACTGACCGCTCCAGCGTCTCTGTATACACTAGGGCCTAACTGACCGCTCCAGCGTCTCTGTGTACACTAGGGCCTAACTGACCGCTCCAGCGTCTCTGTATACACTAGGGCCTAACTGACCCCTCCAGTGTCTCTGTATACACTAGGGCCTAACTGACCCCTCCAGCGTCTCTGTATACACTAGGGCCTAACTGACCGCTCCAGCGTCTCTGTGTACACTAGGGCCTAACTGACCCCTCCAGCGTCTCTGTGTACACTAGGGCCTAACTGACCACTCCAGCGTCTCTGTGTACACTAGGGCCTAACTGACCACTCCAGCGTCTCTGGGTACACTAGGGCCTAACTGACCGCTCCAGCGTCTCTGTGCACACTAGGGCCTAACTGATATGCAAGCTATTGCTGATACCTGCACCGGTTCTAAATAGTGACCACTGATATCCACATCACCTGTATGACTTTAGGAGTTCAGCTAGAAGATACATGTGTACAGGCCCAGGCCCAGTCAGCACTGAAGAATGTTCCGGAGCTAGCCTTCCAGCTGAGGTTAGTCGTATGAGCTGGTAGCCCACAGTGTACTACAACACTAAAGGGGCTGCCTGTCCAACAGCTACAGTATCTTACCTGTGCAGGTGTGCAGCCCCTCAGGTTACACAGCTGTCACAGCGGCTTACAGCTCCCTGGATTGTTAGCTCGTTCTCTCATTCGCCCGATGGCTCTTCTTTAGGGATTTATCAGAGGACAGATTCCGAGATATTACCCATTAATGTTTCACTGCAGCCGGAATAAAACCTCATCCCTCCATCTTTAGTTCCTTAGATAGAATCTCGAAACGTCTGTTAGTCTGTACATTCATTCGTTCATCTTCTGAGCAGCTTATTCTGCTGGGTGGTGGGGGGAGCTGGAGCCTATCCCGGTGCTCACTGTGCAGGAAACACCCTGGACAGGCCACCAGACCATCACAGGGCAGATGCACACGCTCATATCTGAGAGGGGAGTTTAGCATCTCCAGCTCACCTGACTGCTAGTGTTTGGACTGTGGTAGGAAATCGGAGCACCCGGAGGAGAACACCCACACAGACACGGAGAGAACAGGAAGGACCCCGGACACCCCAGATGGGAATCGAACCAGTGCCATTCTTACTGTGAGGGGACAGCGCTGCCCACTACCCCACCACACCTCTGCTCTGTTGGTCTTTACCTTCATGATGAACTGCGTGGTACCGCGTCTGGTTCCAGTGATGTACACTGACAGTGGAGTGTGTCTGTTCTCCTCCTGTAACGTTCTGTAGAGGTTCTGTTCCGGCAGCAGTGAAGCACGTTTAGTAGATGCTCGTACGCATGCAGCTACGCTAACCGCATCGCTATCAGCGTGTTGACTGGTCACTGGGGGGCGTGTCCTGGATCTGAAGCTTTTCCTGGATCATAATCAGACTTGAACGAGAGGACGGACGGGCTGCACTAGCAATCAACTGGCAGGCAGAGCTGCTGTCTTCTGCTCTGACTTCACATTCACTCAAAATCCTACAAATGATAAACTTCCAGTTTCCACATTCATGTGTGCAGGTCATTTAGAGGAGACAGTTTATCGTGGTTGGTAGTTATGAGCGGTTACTGTGTGTTGAGTCTTGTTCTTCTAATTCTAGTCTTAGTTATCATCTGATTCTAAAACACAGAGGGGACAGAGACACAAAGCTGCTGGAACTGTGTAAACCAGTTATAAACGGCTCCCAGCCTATTAAAATAATCTCCTGGGGTTACAGGTGTATAGCTGAACGCTATTAGCCTCATTAGGATGTATGTATTACTGATTAATGTTTAATAATATTATTTAAAAGCTGTATTTGACTCTGGAGCTGGGAGCTGGGAGCTGGGAGGGGTCACAGGGTCAGCAGGGTCATTATTACCATGGTAACAGCCCCAATAATCAGATTTAGCATCGATAGTCTCTACAGGTCCTGTTTAGCTCCTATCTAGGAGTGACTGTTCGGCGTGGCCACTGGCTGGGTCTGGCTGCAGGCTGGAATTAGCAGGGCTGTGGCCTCCTCTCACCACACTGCCGTCTCTGGGAGGAGGTAGCGCTGTTGAACATGTTAAACATGTCTCGGCCTGGCTGCTTAACCGGCCAGGAGAGGTTACACACAAGAGGACGTTCACCAGAGGCCGTGGAGAGGAGTCCCACCACGTGGAAGAGAGATGGACGGCCGGCTCGAGCGAGAGAAACAGATTACCACAGACAGCAGGGCGCATCCAGGCAAGCGCATTCTGCACACATCACCTTCACACATGCTCATCCGCTCACGTCAGCTGGTCTGCAAACCAGTGTGCAGGAAACGGGCCTAGCCTCCGAGGCTATAGCGAGCTAGTCTAGTACATACTGGAGCTCCAGTGGAAGCAGTACTCATGCAGAGCTCCTCTGCTCGTGATGCTCAGGGATGAGAACCGACACAGGCAAACGAAAGGTAGACAAAAGAGGGGGATGGCTGCTAAACGACATCAACACATCACAACATCACAAACGCTGTATAAGAGATGCAGTGCAGCAAACCCTGGACGCCGGTCATGCAGCCTGGGGGGACAAACACCTAAGCTGCCTAAGGGGGCTTGTTGTTACTCTAGGCCATACATGGAGATGAGGAGAAGCCAGGGGCCGAGGAGCCGCTGGGGTAGTAATACACACACATTCAGTAAGTTATTCGAGATCAGACTAACTAGATAGAAGTATTGCATGCATCTAGGAAGAATGCAGTCGGTTAAATATTGCCACATGACTAGTTATGCGCATATGCACCACAGCCTCACGGCCTCTAGGGGGCATATGTCGATGCAAATGGGAGGGGACTGGCTTGAAGAGGTGGGGTGAAGGAGTTTGATGGTAGTTCTTGACTATTGCGGTGGAGGGGGTGTGGTTTATGGTTGGGTGTTGGGGGTTTCCATGGCAGGATATTCAGGGTTAATGAAGGAAAAGCCCTCGAACTCGTCTTGGTCGAGGTTCATGATGACCTCCTGGTCTGGGGGAGTGAGAACCGGAGGATGACGCGTGAAAAAACGGTCAAAGTTCTCGGCGTCCCGGCCACACTGCAAGAGGGAGAGAAAAAAAACACAAGAGAAGCATGTGATGGATGGAGGGAGAAAAACAGGGAGGGGAAAATAAGAACAGAAACATGTGGAGAACATCCAAAGGGACGATGTGGGTGGTGGGTGGAGATGAGGAAGCTGATGGAGGGTCTGGTTAACACTGTACAACATAAAGAGGGTGAAGCGTGACAGCACCTGAACAGCTACACTGAGACATGAGCATGTGCTTCTGATGTTCACGGTATGTCTGGATTAGCATTAGCATTAGCATTAACAACACCATTAACAGTCCCCCTCAGATTTCCGGAATCTGGAGTCCATCCCGTGACATTCGCAGAGTGACATTCACACCAGGACCTCAGAAGACTAAGA
Organism: Prochilodus magdalenae; assembly: GCA_024036415.1. Taxonomy (NCBI): domain Eukaryota; kingdom Metazoa; phylum Chordata; class Actinopteri; order Characiformes; family Prochilodontidae; genus Prochilodus; species Prochilodus magdalenae. The sequence continues at coordinate 53,542 of JAMWET010002994.1, forward strand.
TTGTCTTTCGCCAGTCAATCACAAATCACCAGTAATCAATACACTCAGATGAGCAGAACTCAAATCCAGACCTTCCAGAACCATCTGGATCAGGACATTTCTCTCTCATATACTTTCCATCTGCCATACTAGCCCATCAACATGAGGAGGGAGGAGCCAACCGAGGTCACAGGAGCAAAAAACATCAGTGTGTTTACAGTCTGCCTGGCTGATCCTAAATGCTTATGTACATACTATATACAGGGGTTGGACAATGAAACTGAAACACCTGGTTTTAGACCACAATCATTTATTAGAATGGTGTAGGGCCTCCTTTTGCGGCCAGTACAGCGTCAGTTCGTCTTGGGAATGACATATACTGCGTCCTGCACAGTGGTCAGAGGGATTTTAAGCCATTCTTCTTGCAGGATAGTGGCCAGGTCACTACGTGATGCTGGTGGAGGTTCGTCCTTCTTGGTGGTATGCTGACATTACCCTGGATACCGTGGCTCTTGATACATCACAAAGACTTGCTGTCTTGGTCACAGATGCGCCAGCAAGACGTGCACCAACAATTTGTCCTCTTTTGAACTCTGGTATGTCACCCATAATGTTGTGTGCATTGCAAAACTGTGCTCTTACCTGCTAATTGAACCTTCACACTCTGCTCTTACTGGTGCAATGTGCAATTAATGACAATTGGCCACCAGGCTGGTCCAATTTAGCCATGAGACCTCCCACACTAAAATGACAGGTGTTTCAGTTTCATTGTCCAACTCCTGTATGTATATATATACAGTCTCACCAAACTAAAACTGAGTCACCTTGTGTGTTTAAGGTGGTAGTAACGTCTGGTTCCTGCAGATGGCACTGCACGAGGATGATGGGGGCTATAAATCCCTACCGGGTGTGAGTGACAGGATCCATATATTGGGAAGAGGTGGTACAGTGCAGTCATGTCTTGTTCCATGTGTGGAAAATGGTTCTAAAGCAGTGGAGTGACTGACGTAGCTGAATCTGAAGGTGTATGGAAGCTATGGTCAAACAGGTCTACCAGCAGTGGCTAAAATCCCAGTCTACAGGAAACTCTCCTCGGAATTGTGCCAGGGAAGGCCTCCACCAAATCTGGACCAACTGACCAATTCTTTGATGTAAGAGTGTCTGAACACTGTCCAATCCAACCTCAGCTGTTTTTGATGTTTGTGGTATCACACGCTGTTAGAGGCGTTTCAGTCACAGGGCCTCAGTTACAGTCTGGTGAGCTTGTATGTATATACATATATACTGATGGACTAGGGATGCATCGATACGTCTGCGCCCACTGTTGCTGTGCAATACAGACAGATGAGGATCAGACCTATGAAACATCCTTTACACACAGCTGTACAGAGGAGCCTCTTCTCCACTGCAGCGCTACTCAGTCCAAGCTACCTAATCTAGCTAGCTAGCTAATGCACGTCAATTAAACCACCAAGCCTAATGTCTCAAAGCAGCTTTACATAACCCTACAGGGCTTACATCTGGCAGCACATGTGATGCAATCTCCATAGTACTCGGGGTTACTGCCAAACAATCCTATTACCAAAGCATATATGACCACTGGGTCACCAAATTAACATACTAGTGTCAGTTACACATCAAATTCTTGAAATTGCTAGATTCAGCTACACTGCATGTGTTTACGCTCACAGCTACTTCATTCTAGGTATGATAATCACTATGGTATCATAATCGATATGGGAGAGTACTTGTGGTGGTTGGTGTGAGTATGTGATGGTTGGTGTGGCGCAGCGGATAACACCATTGCCCACCAGGAAGCTACCGTCCCATGTGGGAGACTGGGGTTCGATTCCTGGTCTGGGTGACTATGCTGTGCTACACCAATGAGGGTTCTTGGGCAAGACTCTTAACACCACGTTGGGCTACCTGTAATATGATTAACCTTGTAAGTCGCTCTGGATAAGAGTGTCAGCTACATGAACTTAGTCTGAAGGTTTTGATACTGATGCATTCATAGTCAGAACCATGAAAAATGGTTCTATCCATGGTTCCCCTTGTTCTTAAATATCAATAATGTTTGATGGTACTATGGAGAATCATTTTTGCTAAGAGTCTAAGAGCTAAATAATGCACTTACTCACTCACTCACTCATCTCTTAGCCGCTCTGTCCCTCTGGGTGGTTGGGGCTGCCAGTCCCCCAGAGGGCAGATACATGAGGCACTAAATGTCCAATAGGAAGTCACTCAGAATCCCAACTGGCTACTGAAGACTGAAGACCTTTTAGGCCAGATGTTATCATGCTCATGGTTTCTCTCTGGGTGAACAGAGCAGAGGGTCGGAACTGATACCTGAAACTGACCGACTACAATATGCCTTCACCAGGTCCGGTACCGATCTGTCGGATCTGATGGGGATGTCCCTAGGAGAGGCCACTGTGCTGCGCTCTCTGCAGTGCAGGAGTCCACTGGAGCTGAAAGCGCTTCAGATAAACCCCCTCTGCCTCTTTTAGCAGGTAGCGAGTGAATAGGCTAGAGCTGAATGACCTCGTTCTCCTGACCTCACCATTAGCCCAGGATCTCCTGCACGGTGAGACGGAGCTGCAGCAGAGTATTCGGATGGAAATGATTTAATATACAGCAAGCCCTCTCTAATCTGTACTGGTGTGCATGTTTCCCATGGGGGAAAAGGCATGGAGAGAAGCCAAATGTCCCCATAACCATGTGGTTTCATCATCCTGGAGGGCTTTGGACCTTACAAAGAGATAAATACACGCACACACACACACACACACACACACACACACACACACACACACACACACACACACACACACACAGAGTAGCTGAATGGAGGTCTAAAAGATGCTCCAAGCCTTGCGCTGATAAATGCAAATGTGCATCAGGGTGAGATGAGTGCAGGCAAATGCATTAAATCACACTCGGAAGCATCTGTGTACATCAGCCACTCCAATTTAAAAACAATTAGGAGTTCGGTGGAGAGCCCGGTCGCCCCGCTGCCCTTCTGTATCCGCCTTAATACTTCATCTGAAAGTGATTATGGAGGCGGTGACTTACACCACAGTCCACAAGCCCGCAATCAAAGCGTCCTGTAATATAAACCCATTCGGTATGGAATGATGAATGTAGGAAATGACCTGCGCCGCAACACTGGCCTCAAGTCATGTCACAAAAGCTGTATGGTGGAGGGTCAGATGTTCCTCAGGCTCAGTAGGGTCAGATGTTTCTCAGGCTCAGCAGGGCCAGATATTTTTCAGGCTCAGTAGGGTCAGATGTTCCTCAGGCTCAGCAGGGTCAGATGTTCCTCAGGCTCAGTAGGGTCAGATGTTCCTCAGGCTCAGCAGGGTCAGATGTTCCTCAGGCTCAGCAGGGTCAGATGTTCCTCAGGCTCAGCAGGGTCAGGTGTTCCTCAGGCTCAGTAGGGTCAGATGTTCCTCAGGTTCAGCAGGGTGAGGTGTCAGATATTGCTCAGGCTCAGCAGGGTCAGATATTGCTCAGGCTTAGTAGGGTCAGATGTTCCTCAGGCTTTGCAGGGTCAGGTGTTCCTCGGGCTCAGCAGGGTCAGATATTGCTCAGGCTCAGTAGGGTCAGATGTTCCTCAGGCTCAGCAGGGTCAGTTGTTCCTCAGGCTCAGCAGGGTCAGATGTTCCTCAGGCGCAGTAGGGTCAGATGTTCCTCAGGCTCAGCAAGGTCAGATGTTCCTCAGGGTTAGCAGGGTCAGATGTTCCTCAGGTTCAGCAGGGTCAGTTGTTCCTCAGGTTCAGCAGGGTCAGGTGTTCCTCAGGCTAAGTAGCGTCAGATGTTCCTCAGGTTCAGCAGGGTCACTTGTTCCTCAGGCTCAGTAAGAGTATTAGAGTATGCAGGGTGAATAGTCCCTCCTTATAGGCTCCTTTAATGTAATAAGGTCAATGGTTCCACAGTCTCAGCGGGGTAACTGGCTCCTCAGACTCTATAAGGTCTTTGGTTCCTCAGATTCTGTGAAATTCCCATGACTCAACAAGGTCAATGGCCCCCAGACTCAGTGAGTCTTCAGACTTATTAAGGTCAATAATTTGCAAACTCAGAACCCCAATCAGAATCAATGGTTCCTCAGACTTAGTATGGTCTATAGTTCTTCAGGCAGAGTAAGGTCAGTAATTTGTAGAACTTGTCGAAGGAAATCTGTTCCAGAGATTTAATAAGGCCAGTGTCTTTCTAGACTCAGTATGGTCAACGGTTCCACAGCCTCGGTAGGATCAATGACTCTCTAGACTCAGTAGGCTCAGTGGTTCCACAGATTTAGTAGGATCAGTGGTTCCACTGAGTCTGTAGGGTCATTGGCTCTCTAGACTCAGTAGGGTCAATGGTTCCACAGACTTGGTAGGGTCAATGGTTCCACTGAGTCAGTAGGATCATTGGCTCTCTAGACTCAGTATGGTCAATGGTTCCACAGACTTGGTAGGATCAATGACTCTCTAGACTCAGTAGGCTCAGTGGTTCCACAGATTCAGTAGGATCAGTGGTTCCACTGAGTCAGTAGGGTCATTGGCTTTCTAGACTCAGTAGGGTCAATGGTTCCACAGACTCAGTAGGGTCAATGGTTCAACAGCCTCACTAGGGTCAATGGCTTCACAGATTTAGTAGGATCAGTGGTGCCACAGACTTGGTAGGGTCAATGGTTCCACTGAGTCAGTAGGGTCATTGGCTCTCTAGACTCAGTAGGGTCAATGGTTCCACAGACTCAGTAGGGTCAATGGTTCCACAGACTCAGTAGGGTCAATGGTTCCACAGACTCAGTAGGGTCAATGGTTCCACAGATTTAGTAGGATCAGTGGTGCCACAGACTTGGTAGGGTCAGTGGTTCCACTGAGTCAGTAGGGTTATTGGCTTTTTAGACTCAGTAGGGTCAATGGTTCCACAGACTTAGAAGGGTCAATGGTTCCACAGATTTAGTAGGATCAGTGGTGCCACAGACTCGGTAGGGTCAATGGTTCCACTGAGTCAGTAGGGTTATTGGCTTTTTAGACTCAGTAGGGTCAATGGTTCCACAGACTCAGTAGGGTCAATGGTTCCACAGATTTAGTAGGATCAGTGGTGCCACAGACTTGGTAGGGTCAATGGTTCCACTGAGTCAGTAGGGTCATTGGCTCTCTAGACTCGGTAGGGTCAATGGTTCCACAAACTAGGTAGTGTCAATGGCTCTCTAGACTGGTTCCACAGACCGAGCTGCGTATCCCTTTATAGCACCACACACCACCTCTGGCTAGTGGGTGGTGCTGTAGCCTATCCCAGTGCTCATTGGGCAAAAGACAGGAAACACCCTGAACAGGCCACCAGTCCATCTCATTTGTTTTACACTGAGACTCTCTGCTGCGGTGCTCCGTATTCCTCTAGAGACGCTCCTCCTTTAATCCATGGGTGCCTCTATTTACTGAGCAGTCACAGGTTTTGTTTGTATAGTGTTAATGGGTGACCAGGAGCACAGCGAGGGAAGCCTCAGCATCTCAGGTTGTTAATGTTCTCCATAATTACGTCATTCAGTTTGCTGAAGCCAGCCAAACGTCTTCTCCAGAAGAAGTACTTGGAGGCTCTAGGAGCCAGGCGTGGATCCGGCAGGCGTGTAAGGCACACTCAGTGTCTGTAGGTGCAGGAGAGGGTACAATGCAAAAGCACAGGACAGACGTGGAGCCCCTGTTTTGTGGTCCACAACTCAAGCGCTCCGTCTCCCATCAGCTCCTGGAACTCAGGCGAAAGCTTTTCAGTGTCCTCACGGATCCGGCTGTCCACTGTGATTAAGATCAGACACCAGGAGAGCGTTTACTACAGCCGGACGTGTGACAGCAGCGCTAAACAATGGCCATTTACAGCTCCACGCACACTCGCCTGCCATGTCTCCCCCGCAGACTCCCTCTCCACCTCTGCTCTCTCGCGCTCTATCTCATCCTCACACTCTTCCGGCTTTTCCAAGAAAACGCAGCGGCAGGCTTTTCCCTCACCTCCCCACCCACTCCTATCTCAGACAGGACTGCAGCACAGGGGATGAAGGAGAGAGGAAATGATGTTCTCTAGAGCAGCAGGTGTGGAATACGACTCTCCCGCACACCAAAGCAAAAACCGACAAACACGGCTTTCGTTTCTTCCCATCCTTCTGGATTTCCACCTTTCTGACTGTTTTTCTGACTGACTGGCACTCGACGGCGCACACCAGAACGCCAGTCTGCTGAGATGAATCCCACCGCACAGACAAAGACGCTACAGAACCGCACGAAGAGAGAGGAGAACCTAAGAATAGTGCTGTCACTAGCGATTATATGAGAAGCCACAGAGGGGTTATATTTAAGCGATATATTTGATGTGCTGCTGGACTGATAACAAACCCAGCCTGAGATTCCTACTGCTGTGTCCCAAACCGCACACTAGCACACTCCACAGTATATAACAACATGCACTCATTAGTGTAGCAGGTGAAGAGTAGACATCCCTGATAATCTTACAGAACCTTCATCTACAGAACCTTCATCTACAGAACCTTTACCTACAGAACCTTTTACAAAAGAACCCGTCCTCCAAAACCTTCCACACTGAGCTTCACCACTGACTCGCCAAAAGCCCTCCAGAACCTTCTTATCCCCTTAAATGATCATATATACACTCAGCCTTCATATATACACTCAACCTTCCCATATACACTCAGCCTTCATATATACACTCAGCCTTCCCATATACACTCAGCCTTCATATATACACTCAACCTTCCCATATACACTCAGCCTTCCCATATACACTCAGCCTTCATATATACACTCAACCTTCCCATATACACTCAGCCTTCCCATATACACTCAGCCTTCATATATACACTCAGCCTTCATATATACACTCAACCTTCATATATACACTCAACCTTCACATACACACTCAGCCTTCATATATACACTCAACCTTCCCATATACACTCAGCCTTCCCATATACACTCAGCCTTCATATATACACTCAACCTTCACATATACACTCAGCCTTCATATATACACTCAGCCTTCCCATATACACTCAGCCTTCATATATACACTCAGCCTTCATATATACACTCAGCCTTCCCATATACACTCAGCCTTCACATATACACTCAGCCTTCCCATATACACTCAGCCTTCATATATACACTCAACCTTCACATATACACTCAGCCTTCATATATACACTCAGCCTTCCCATATACACTCAGCCTTCATATATACACTCAACCTTCCCATATACACTCAGCCTTCCCATATACACTCAGCCTTCATATATACACTCAACCTTCCCATATACACTCAGCCTTCATATATACACTCAACCTTCACATATACACTCAGCCTTCATATATACACTCAGCCTTCCCATATACACTCAGCCTTCATATATACACTCAGCCTTCCCATATACACTCAGCCTTCATATATACACTCAGCCTTCATATATACACTCAACCATCAAATACACCTCAGCCTTCATATATACACTCAGCCTTCCCAAATACACTCAGCCTTCATATATACACTCAGCCTTCCCATATACACTCAGCCTTCATATATACACTCAGCCTTCATATATACACTCAACCATCAAATACACCTCAGCCTTCATATATACACTCAGCCTTCATATATATACACTCAACCATTGTATATACACTCAGCCTTCATATATACACTTAGCCTTCTCATACACACACTTAGCCTTCACATTCACATTTAGCCTTCATATAAGCACTCAGCCTTCACATATACACTCAACCATCATATATACACTTAGCCTTCATATATACACTCAGCCTTCATATACACACTCAACCATCATCTACACACTCAGCCTTCTCATATACACCCTCAGCTTTCATATACACACTCAGCCTTCACATATACACTCAACCATCATATATACATTTAGCCTTCCCATATACACTCAGCCTTCATATATATACACTCAGCCTTCATATATACACTCAACCATCAAATACACCTCAGCCTTCATATATACACTCAGCCTTCATATATATACACTCAACCATTGTATATACACTCAGCCTTCATATATACACTTAGCCTTCTCATACACACACTTAGCCTTCACATTCACATTTAGCCTTCATATAAGCACTCAGCCTTCACATATACACTCAACCATCATATATACACTTAGCCTTCATATATACACTCAGCCTTCATATACACACTCAACCATCATCTACACACTCAGCCTTCTCATATACACCCTCAGCCTTCATATACACACAGCCTTCACATATACACTCAACCATCATATATACACTCAGCCTTCACATATACACTCAGCCTTCATATATATACACTCAACCTTCCCATATACACTCAGCCTTCACATATACACACTCAACCATCATATATACACTCAGCCTTCACATATACACTCAGCCTTCATATATACACTCATGTCATACATATAATTTATTGTTCCTGGTAATCCTGGTTATCTTCCTTCCCAACAGCTCTGCAATCCCACACCTCCTTCTGGGTGCAGCTGTTCTACTGATGATGAGTGTATATAGAAGGTGGTAGAGGGGCCTTACAATAAGAGGGCTGTGGACTCAGAAAAGCAGAGTACTGTTTCTACAGTATAGTGTATACGGCTTCAGGGAGCCCTGAGAAAACTGATAATGATGATACCAGTACAGGACGTGGAGCATGCAGAGCACAGAGCAGAGATCCCGGAGACCCAACACCTACAGATCCACACCTGAACACGGACACTAATACACACTAAGTCCTGGATGACAAGGCTATAGGGCTGCACCAATAGTATCAGGCCGAGCTGCCTGGGTGACATCTACAGAACCATTATTAGTGCCGCCCTGCAAAGGAGGAATACAGTCACTGCCACAACAACTTCCAGGTGATTACTAATCATGGTGCTTCAGTATCTGTTGTTGTACTGCACTGGACTTCTTACGGTCACAGTAAACAACACCTGAGAGAACCCTGAATGCCTGGGGATCATCTTAGAACATTCCTTTCAGCATTTCTTCAAGACTCCCGAGAGGAGAAGCGGAGATCAGAGGAAGAGAGGGAGGAGAGGGACAGACAGAGAGAGGAGTTCCACTCATTAAACCTGAGTGAAATAGGTCACTTTACACATACAGTTTCTGGACAGCCGCTAACCGCTAACCTGCTAAGCAAAGCTAATCTGTTTCTTCCTCTAGAGCCCTTTTACAGTGACACGCCGGTGCTGCCTAATCTCCATCCACCCAGGAAAACCACACTGTGCTCATATTAATCACTGTTCCCTCCCACAGTGAACAGGAATAGTCCCCAATTCACTATTCCCTTCAGTAGAGCTCTATTTGGAACGCTACTATAGTGAACAGGAATTGTCCCCTAATCACTATTCCCTACATTAGACCTCTATATGGAACGCTGCTGTGGTGAAAAGGGACAGTCCCCAATCACTATTCCCTACATTAGACCTCTATATGGAACGCTGCTATGGTGAAAAGGGACAGTCCCCTAATCACTATTCCCTACATTAGACTTCTATATGGAATGTTACTGTGGTGAAAAGGGACAGTCCCCAATCACTATTCCCTACATTAGACCTCTATATGGAACGCTGCTGTAGTGAAAAGGAATAGTCCCCAATCACTATTCCCTACATTAGACCTCTATATGGAACGCTGCTGTAGTGAACACGAATAGTCTCCTAATCACTATTCCCTACATTAGACCTCTATATGGAACGCTGCTGTAGTGAAAAGGGACAGTCCCCTAATCACTATTCCCTACATTAGACCTCTATATGGAACGCTACTGTGGTGAAAAGGGACAGTCCCCAATCACTATTCCCTACATTAGACCTCTATATGGAACGCTACTGTAGTGAAAAGGGATAGTCCCCTAATCACTATTCCCTACATTAGACCTCTATATGGAACGCTACTGTAGTGAAAAGGGACAGTCCCCTAATCACTATTCCCTACGTTAGACTTCTATATGGAACGCTACTGTGGTGAAAAGGGACAGTCCCCAATCACTATTCCCTACATTAGACCTCTATATGGAACGCTGCTGTAGTGAAAAGGGACAGTCCCCTAATCACTATTCCCTACATTAGACCTCTATATGGAACGCTACTGTAGTGAAAAGGGACAGTCCCCTAATCACTATTTCCTACATTAGACCTCTATATGGAACACTACTGTAGTGAAAAGGGACAGTCCCCTAATCACTATTCCCTACGTTAGACTTCTATATGGAACGCTGCTGTAGCGAAAAAGGGACAGTCCCCTAATCACTATTCCCTACATTAGACCTCTATATGGAACGCTACTGTAGTGAAAAGGGATAGTCCCCTAATCACTATTCCCTACATTAGACCTCTATATGGAACGCTGCTGTAGTGAAAAGGGACAGTCCCCTAATCACTATTCCCTACATTAGATCTTTATACGGAACGCTACTGTAGTGAAAAGGGACAGTCCCCTAATCACTATTCCCTACATTAGACCTCTATATGGAACGCTACTGTAGTGAAAAGGGACAGTCCCCTAATCACTATTCCCTACATTAGACCTCTATATGGAACGCTGCTGTAGTGAAAAGGGACAGTCCCCTAATCACTATTCCCTACATTAGACCTCTATACGGAACGCTACTGTAGTGAAAAGGGATAGTCCCCTAATCACTGTTCCCTACATTAGACTTCTATATGGAACGCTGCTGTAGTGAAAAGGGATAGTCCCCTAATCACTATTCCCTACATTAGACCTCTATATGGAACGCTGCTGTAGTGAAAAGGGACAGTCCCCTAATCACTATTCCCTACATTAGACCTCTATATGGAACGCTGCTGTAGTGAAAAGGGACAGTCCCCTAATCACTATTCCCTACATTAGACCTCTATATGGAACGCTACTGTAGTGAAAAGGGACAGTCCCCTAATCACTATTCCCTACATTAGACCTCTATATGGAACGCTACTGTAGTGAAAAGGGACAGTCCCCTAATCACTATTCCCTACATTAGACCTCTATATGGAACGCTACTGTAGTGAAAAGGGACAGTCCCCTAATCACTATTCCCTACATTAGACCTCTATATGGAACGCTACTGTAGTGAAAAGGGACAGTCCCCTAATCACTATTCTCTACATTAGACCTCTAGTGTGGTTTATGTTTTAGGGGCCTGTAAAACAGCAGATTCACAGAGTAGTGCACATTTACGGGGTGACAGAAGTGAACAGGGCACATTTCCAGACCACTGACATTGTCATTTTCAAGGTGGTCCTCAACAGGAGGACACCACACTTAGACTCCTGATGTTCTGGAAGCTGAGGCTGCCAGTTAGGCTTGTTAGCACCGTTAGCGCGCAGCATGCAGGACACCCACGTCCAGTTCCAGTAAAGGAGCAGCTCTAAAAGGAGAATTCATTAGCCATCAGCCTCCAACCAAAAGAGGGTCACCCACCTGTGTTGGGGTCCAGGAACAGTCTGGGACTGTGTGTGTGAGTGTGTGCGGGTGTGTGTGTGTGTGAGGACTTACAGCTTTAGGTTTGAATGGCGGTTGAACCTCTTTATTCTCCAGTTTTTCCCAGTCTATATAGCGGAAGAAGCCGTGCTCTTTGATGTCCCGCTCGCCCTCCGGTCCACAGCCTAGACGCTTCCCAGGGTGCTTAGTCATCAGCTACAACACCCACATATCAGAGGGAGAAAGAGAGAGAGGCAGAGAGTGAGGGAGAGAGAGACAGAGTGGGAGAGAGAGGGAGAGACAGAGTGTGTGTGTGAGAGAGAGAGAGAGACAGAGTGGGAGAGAGAGAGAGACAGAGTGGGAGAGACAGAGTGAGAGAGAGAGAGAGAGAGAGTGGGAGAGAGAGGGAGTGACAGAGTGAGAGAGAGAGAGAGAGAGAGAGAGAGAGAGAGAGAGAGAGAGAGACAGAGTGGGAGAGTGGGAGAGAGAGAGAGACAGAGTGGGAGAGAGAGGGAGAAGCAGAGTGAGAGAAAGAGAGAGAGAAGAGGGAGAGAGAGACAGAGTGGGAGAGAGAGGGAGAGACAGAGTGTGAGTGAGAGAGAGACAGAGTGGGAGAGAGAGAGAGACAGAGTGGGAGAGAGAGGGAGAGACAGAGTGAGAGAGAGCGAGAGACAGAGTGGGAGAGAGAGAGAGACAGAGTGGGAGAGAGAGAGACAGAGTGGGAGAGAGAGGGAGTGACAGAGTGAGAGAGAGAGAGAGAGAGAGAGAGAGAGAGAGAGAGAGAGAGAGAGACAGAGACAGAGACAGAGTGGGAGAGAGAGAGAGACAGAGTGGGAGAGAGAGGGAGAAGCAGAGTGAGAGAAAGAGAGAGAGAAGAGGGAGAGAGAGACAGAGTGGGAGAGAGAGAGGAGAGAGAGAGAGAGAGAGAGAGAGAGAGAGAGAGAGAGAGTGGGAGAGAGAGAGGAGAGAGAGAGAGAGAGAGAGAGAGAGAGACAGAGAGAGGCATTAACAGTTTTACTCATTACCCATTTACCCATTAAGCCTATAGCAGTTTAGCTCCACCTGTTCAGCCTACAGCATTTTAGCTCCACCCATTCCTGCTGAAGTGATATGGAGTGTTGTTCCTACACACAGACTGTATTGGAGTTATTGGAGTGAAGGTTGTGGGAAACTCATTAAACATGGTGCTGTTCCTGGCTGCCAGGAAACCGATGGATCAGAGCAGAGCTCATTTACATATCAGTCTTAAAAGCACAATAACAGAAACAGGCTGGGAGACAGTGAGGGACACAGAGAGGCTGAAGAACGGTCATGTAGAAATGAATGATGGCTGTGGTAGTACACAGAAGCACACAGATGTTACACGGAACACAGAATAAAGTGGATACGGGTTCTTTAAGCCCTCGTCCGGTCCTCCTCGGCAGAAGTGTTTCATGCCTCAGTAGAACGCTGCGGTGAATACAACAAAACCGTTTGACCGTTTTATTCCAGTGAGTGGCTCCAGCGTGTGTGTGTGAGGGAGATTAGCTGTGTGTGTGTGGAAGCGGTTGTGTGAAGCTGAACAACTTGCTGCGCTTTTGTTGGCGGCTCTCCGCACATTAAATATTGATGGCAGCAGAAAAAGTCTTTTCGGCTCTTTGTGTAGCGGAGGTCCCGCCGGCTGCCCGGGCCTAACACTGACACACAGAGAGAGCAGAGAGAGGCCCGGCCCAGAGTCACACACTTCAGCACGTCCGTCATCATCATCACCACCATCATCACCATCATCACCACCATCATCATCGTTATCAGCACCATCATCACCACCATCATCACCATCATTATCAGCACCATCATCACCATCATCATCATCATCATCATCATCACCACCATCATCATCATCCTCATCACCATTATCACCATCATCATCATCATCATCACCATCATCACCATCATCACCACCATCATCATCATTATCAGCACCATCATCACCACCATCATCATCATCATCAGCACCATCATCATCATCATCAGCACCATCATCACCATCATCACCACCATCATCATCATTATCAGCACCATCAACACCACCATCATCATTATAAGCACCATCAGCACCACCATCATCATCATCAGCACCACCATCATCATCCTCATCACCATTACCATTATCACCACCATCACCACCATCATCATCATCATGATCGTCAAGATTACATCAATTATCACTACCACATCCATCTCCATCACCGTCAGCAACATCTCCATCATCATCTCCATCTTTATCACCATCACCCCCACCACCACCACCACCAATACCATCATCATCATCACCACCATCATCATCATCCTCATCACCATTGCCATTATCACCACCATCATCACCACCATCATCATCACCATCATCATCATCACCATCATCACCATCATCACCCCCATCACCATCACCATCATCATCACCACCATCACCATCATCATCATCACCGTTACCATTATCACCACCATCATCACCACCATCATCATCACCATCACCATCATCACCACCATCATCATCATCATCATCACCATCATCGTCGTCACCAGCACTATCATCACCATTATCATCATGATCGTCAAGATTACATCAATTATCATTACCACATCCATCTCCATCACCGTCATCAACATCTCCATCATCATCACCATCATCATCATCACCATCATCATCACCATCATCACCCCCACCACCACCACCATCATCATCATCATCACCATCATCACCACCATCATCATCATTATCAGCACCATCATCACCATCATCATCACCATCACCACCATCATCACCACCATCATCATCATTATCAGCACCATCATCACCACCATCACCACCATCACCATCATCATCACCATCATCACCATCATCACCACCATCATCACCATCATCACCACCATCATCACCACCATCATCATCACCATCATCATCATTATCAGCACCATCATCACCATCATCACCTGTCAGAGAGCACCATCAGAGGCACCATCAATCACCACCATCATCATCATGGGGCTCAGTTGGCACCATCATCACGTATCACATCAGACCATCATCACCTCATTCAACCATCATCATCAGCACCATCATCACCACCATCATCATCATCATCACCATCATCATCATCACCATCACCACCATATGCATACCATTAGCATCACCTCCATCACCACCACCATCATATATTTTATCCCCATCATCATCACCATAATCACCATCATCACGTCACCATCACCATTATCCCCATCACCCTGGAATCTACATCTTCAGTTCACCAAACTAAGACCTGTAGGGGGCAATCTGACCACTTCACCTCCCTCTACAGGGTTAGCTAGCAAGAAACATTAAACAAGATGAAGCTGGTGAACTTTTTGCTTGTCCAACCTACATCACAGCTTACGCCTAATATACCCGGCCTGAAACTGTACGAACAGACTCAGTATTACCACAGTACCCTACATTTGAGCTTAGAGTTTATACACCCGCTCTAATGAGAAACTGTAGAAAACAGACTCGTATTACCACAGTACCTAAGTTTGAGCCCGTTATACACTTCACCTAATGAGAACAGAAAGCAGACTCAGTTTACTCCAGTAAAACATTAGAGAGAGAATAACTCAGCCCTAATAAGAAACTGTAGGCCCTGCCCCAGTATGTGTGTTGTGTGTACCTACATGTAGTGTTAGTGTTGTGACTTGGAGCTAGATGAAACTGTAGTCAGTCCCACCCAGGTGCCGACACACACACACACCTGCCTGTCCTGTTTCCACCAGCGGCTTGGTGTAGAGCAAAAGCTCCAGAATATACACAAGGGTCACCAAGCTAGGGACTGAGACAAACAGTAGAGACAGACAACGTATATACACTCACAGTAACCTACATTTAGAGCTTAGAGTCATACACTCAACCTAATGAGAAACTGTAGAACAGACTCAGTATATACCACAGTACCTACATTTAGAGCTTAGAGTTATACACTCAACCTAATGAGAAACTGTAGAACAGACTCAGTATATACCACAGTACCTACATTTAGAGCTTAGAGTTATACACTCAACCTAATGAGTAACTGTAGAACAGACTCGGTATATACCACAGTACCTACATTTAGAGCTTAGAGTTATAACACATCAACCTAATGAGAGAACTGTAGAACAGACTCAGTATATACCACAGTACCTACATTTAGAGCTTAGAGTTATACACTCAACCTAATGAGAAACTGTAGAACAGACTCAGTATATACCACAGTACCTACATTTAGAGCTTAGAGTTATACACTCACCCTAATGAGAAACTGTAGAACAGACTCAGTATATACCACAGTACCTACATTTAGAGCTTAGAGTTATACACTCAACCTAATGAGAAACTGTAGAGCAGACCCAGTATATACCACAGTACCTACATTTAGAGCTTACTTATACACTCACCCTAATGAGAAACTGTAGAACAGACTCAGTATATACCACAGTACCTACTTTTAGAGCTTAGAGTTATACACTCAACCTAATGAGAAACTGTAGAACAGACTCAGTATATACCACAGTACCTACATTTAGAGCTTAGAGTTATACACTCAACCTAATGAGAAACTGTAGAACAGACTCAGTATATACCACAGTACCTACATTTAGAGCTTAGAGGTTATACACTCAAATCTAATGAGAAACTGTAGAACAGACTCAGTATATACACCCACAGTACCTACATTTAGAGCTTAGAGTTATACACTCAAACCTAATGAGGAAACTGTAGAACAGACTCAGTATATACCACAGTACCTACATTTAGAGCTTAGAGTTATACACTCAACCTAATGAGAAACTGTAGAACAGACTCAGTATATACCACAGTACCTACATTTAGAGCTTAGAGTTATACACTCAACCTAATGAGAAACTGTAGAACAGACTCGGTATATACACCACAGTACCTACATTTAGAGCTTAGAGTCATACACTCAACCTAATGAGAAACTGTAGAACAGACT
>JAMWET010002994.1:72500-80000 GCA_024036415.1 Prochilodus magdalenae
CCTCATTCATATTTCACGACTCCACTGTAGTGCTCCAAACAGCTTCCCCAAACCAACATGGTTCTCCAATCTGCCTTAAAACTTCAGGGACTCGTTTCCCTCACCGTAGTAGAGTTAACGACCTCCGACTCTGGGCTAAAGACTTAAGGGAGGGGTGGTGGGGTGGGGGAAGGAGAGAGACAGGAACACACAAAGAGAAAGAGAGAGAGAGAGATGTGGGGGGGGGTGAGTGAGGTGGAGCAGAATGGGATGTGGATTCGGGAGTACACTAGTGAAAGTTTAAAAAAAACATGCAGATAGGAGGAAAACCAGAACAGAAAGAATAAAATAAGAGGAGGAAAAGAGGGACATAGGAGATGGGTCTGACTGTGATGGGGGTGGTGGAGGCAGGACTTTTAGAGATGGAAATATGAAGGGACTGAGAAACAGAACTGAGGAACTGATGGATGTGTTTAGGGAGACAGGATTAATGGAGGTGGGAATTACGGAGAGACAACTGATGGAGGTGGGAATTAAGGAGACAGGACTGATGGAGGTGGGAATTAGGGAGACAGGATTGATAGAGGTGGGAATTACGGCAACAGGACTGATGGAGGTGGGAATTAAGGAGAGAAGATGATGGAGATGGGAATTAGGGAGACACGACTGATGGAGGTGGGAATTAGGGAGACACAACGGATGGAGGTGGGAAATAGGGAGACACAACTGATGGAGGTGGGAATTAGGGAGACAGGAGTGATAGAGGTGGGAATTAGGGAGACAGGAGTGATAGAGGTGGGAATCAGGGAGAGAGGATGATGGAGATGGGAATTAGGGAGACACAACTGATGGAGGTGGGAATTAGGGAGACACAACTGATGGAGGTGGGAATTAGGGAGACAGGAGTGATAGAGGTGGGAATTAGGGAGACAGGAGTGATAGAGGTGGGAATTAGGGAGACAGGAGTGATAGAGGTGGGAATCAGGGAGAGAGGATGATGGAGGTGGGAATTAGGGAGACACGACTGACAGAGGTGGGAATTAGGGAGACAGGCTTGATGGAGGTGGGAATTAGGTAGGTAGGACTGATAGAGATATGAATTAGGGAGACGGGACTGACGGAGGTGGGAATTAGGGAGACAGGACTGACAGAGGTGGGAATTAGGGAAACAGGATTGATGGAGGTGGGAATTAGGGAGAGACAACTGATGGAGGTGGGAATTAGGGAGACACAACTGATGGAGGTGGGAATTAGGGAGACAGGAGTGATAGAGGTGGGAATTACGGAGACAGGACTGATGGAGGTGAGAATTAGGGAGAGAGGATGATGGAGATGGGAATTAGGGAGACACGACTGATGGAGGTGGGAATTAGGGAGACACAACTGATGGAGGTGGGAATTAGGGAGACACAACTGATGGAGGTGGGAATTAGGGAGACAGGAGTGATAGAGGTGGGAATTAGGGAGAGAGGATGATGGAGATGGGAATTAGGGAGACACGACTGATGGAGGTGGGAATTAGGGAGACAGGACTGATGGAGGTGGGAATTAGGGAGACAGGACTGATGGAGGTGGGAATTAGGGAGACAGGATTGATAGAGGTGGGAATTACGGAGACAGGACTGATGGAGGTGGGAATTAAGGAGAGAGGATGACGGAGATGGGAATTAGGGAGACACGACTGATGGAGGTGGGAATTAAGGAGACACAACGGATGGAGGTGGGAATTAGGGAGACACAACCGATTGAGGGGGAAATAAGGGAGACAGGAGTGATAGAGGTGGGAATCAGGGAGAGAGGATGATGGAGATGGGAATTAGGGAGACACGACTGATGGAGGTGGGAATTAGGGAGACACAACTGATGGAGGTGGGAATTAGGGAGACAGGAGTGATAGAGGTGGGAATCAGGGAGAGAGGATGATGGAGATGGGAATTAGGGAGACACGACTGATGGAGGTGGGAATTAGGGAGGCACAGCTGATGGAGGTGGGAATTAGGGAGACAGGAGTGATAGAGGTGGGAATCAGGGAGAGAGGATGATGGAGATGGGAATTAGGGAGACACGACTGATGGAGGTGGGAATTAGGGAGACACAACTGATGGAGGTGGGAATTAAGGAGACAGGAGAGATAGAGGTGGGAATTACGGAGCCAGGACTGATGGAGGTGGGAATTAGGGAGAGAAGATGATGGAGATGGGAATTAGGGAGACACAACTGATGGAGGTGGGAATTAGGGAGACGGGACTGATGGAGGTGGGAATTAGGGAGACACAACTGATGGAGGTGGGAATTAGGGAGACAGGACTGATGGAGGTGGGAATTAGGGAGACAGGAGTGATAGAGGTGGGAATTAGGGAGACAGGCTTGATGGAGGTGGGAATTAGGTAGGTAGGACTGATAGAGATATGAATTAGGGAGACGGGACTGATGGAGGTGGGTATTAGGGAGACACAACTGATGGAGGTGGGAATTAGGGAGATAGGACTGACAGAGGTGGGAATTAGGGAAACAGGTTTGATGGAGGTGGGAATTAGGGAGAGACAACTGATGTAGGTGGGAATTAGGGAGACACAACTGATGGAGGTGGGAATTAGGGAGACAGGAGTGATAGAGGTGGGAATTACGGAGACAGGACTGATGGAGGTGGGTATTAGGGAGACAGGAGTGATAGAGGTGGGAATTACGGAGACAGGACTGATGAAGGTGGGTATTAGGGAGACAGGAGTGATAGAGGTGGGAATTACGGAGACAGGACTGATGGAGGTGGGTATTAGGGAGACAGGAGGTGTAACTGCTGGAAAAGAGACTGATGGAAGCAGGACTAACAGAGGGCCTGATGGAGCGGACACTGATACAGATGGTGCTGATGAAGGCCGGACGATGGCTCAAACTGGAAAAAAGCCATAAAGGAAAGATGGTGTTCAGGACACAAATTTCCAGACGCACATGCACCACTGAGCTAATGCCATGGAGGTGTACAGAGGGAATGCTGATGTCCCCCTCCAAGTCCTGTAATGTCTCCGCAGGCAGGACTGATGAGGAGGAACTTGGGTGGAATTTCTGGAATTTTCTCAGGAAGCGAGCTACATTTTTATGAAGGCACTCGAAGCAGCAGCATTCCGATTCCGAGCGAGCTGTACCCATTCATTATTTAACACGCGCATTAGCATGAATGTGTAAGCGTGCAGGTCCCTTTAGAGACACCTGCCCCCCTCTCGCTCCTTTTCCTCTCTCCCCTTCTCTCCTCCGAGAGTGGCTCCTTTTGTCCGAACTGAGCCGCAGCGAGGTGCCGCTCCTGATCAAAGCCGGAGAAAATCTGCTGATAACAGCCGTGTGACGTCCCGTCTCTCCCCGCCGAGACCACCTGGGTCTCTCCCAGTAGCCGCTCACCTTTCAGCCCTCCGTCAGCTCTTTATTCTCTCTCTCTCTCTCCCGCCTGCAGCTACATCCTCCCAGTGACAGAGGTAACAGACAGGAGGTTTATTCCTTCCTTCAGTGTTCCATCTTTCTATTGTTTTCCGGTGCTTCATCACTCGCAGCGCTAGGAACGAATCTGATTACTAGCAATGCCCATTTCAGTTTGAGCGGCGTTCCTGTGACCAGGCCAGCGTCGGCCACAGAAGCGCTGAGCTCTGAGTGTAAGTAAGGCCGACTGCTGTGTTCTCATTAAAGCCGAGTGTACGGCGAGAGTAACGGAGGGCGAAAGGAGAGAGAGCGGAGGGAGGGCTGATCATACAGGAGGAAATTGTTTTAAACAGAGGGTCAGTGAGCGAGTCAGCTGGCAGCAGTAACTTTATGCAGACTGACAGCCGTGAGCAGCGACGAATTATCAGCCCTGGCAGGCCCTCAAAGACGCTGCAGATCTCCAGCAACCTGGACTGGCCAGTAGATCCGTTCTAAAGCCCCACACCCCAACCCACACCGCCATTCGAGGCATCGGCGACAGATTGGCTGAATCGCTAACGAACTCTTTCGAAACCTAGAGCTGGGTAAACAGGTCAGAACACACGTGTGGGATACGGGAAAGAGCTCGGAACTGAATACACTCCCTCTAAGAGCACCGTCAAAACCACGTACCACCATCACTAGCACGGCTACACCACGCAACGAGATTCTGGTATATATCAGCACACTGTGTTTCTGGGAGCAAAGTCACAGTGTGGGATTGCAGGGCTGTTGGGAAGGAAGATAAAGGCTACCAGGAACAATGGTTGGTGTAGCTCAGCGGGTAACACCACTACCCAGAGTGCCATCTCTACATGTGGGAGACTGGGGTTCAAATCCCAGTCTGGGTGACTATGCTGTGCTACACTAATAAGAGTCCTTGGGCAAGACTCCTAACACTACATTGGCCTCCCTGTAATATGATTAACCTTGTAAGTTGCTCTGGATAAGAGGGTCAATGAAACAATAACTGGTGATACATTTCGACTGATATGATCAATATTTATTGAGCTACACATACAGAAGTCTGTCTCAGTATGGCGTTGGGCCGCCATGTTTGCTAACCCCCCATGCCAGACGTCTCGGCATAGAATTGTAGAGGTTCCTTAACCCATGTAGCTTAAATACTCTCACACAAAACCTACAGATGGTGCGGTAGGGGTGGAAGTGGAGTGACCAGGCCTTCTGGACGTGTGACAACAAACTGTTCATATAGGTGCTGACCATGGTGCCACCACACACCGATACGTTGGTCGTCTTCACCAAGACAAATGCAGGACGCTGCCATTCTGAGTCAACCCATGACAGTCTGGCAAGCCACCACTGCAGTCCTTGGTGGGTCTCGCACACCTCAGCAGATGCTTTCCCAGAGTACTGTTCCACTCTGGTCTGAACAAATTGGTCCACAGACGGAGCAGAACACTGCCGGATGCTGCAGCTTCCTGATGCCTCTACATGACCTGTAGCTCTGACTCTACTATCCCCTCACTCATCACCCGAAACAGCTCTGCTAGGTACACTACTGGACTGTGCCAGACAGTTCTAGACAGTTCTCCAAAGTTCTAGAACATTTCACACAGTTTTATAAACATCTGGAGAGTTCTCACTGTTCCAGAAGCTACTTGGAAGTCTACTCAGCACTGAATGTAGCTCAGATGTTCTGGACAACCGAGAACCTTTTAGACCAACACTGTCCTGAACACACATCAAAGTTTATAGAGACCACACGCCAGTTACTGGACATTTTAGCCTTCAAGGATAAAGAGAACACACGCGATGCCCGGCTCAGAGACAGAATAAACATTTGTAACCTATGTAGTTTTATGGGTGGAGCGTTTAAAGACTGATACTGGGTGGAGCTTCTAGGGCTGCAAGTGTGACTGTGGCGTAATCAAGAATGAAGCTGAGACGGAGGTTCTCACCCCTTTGCAGATGGCCACGGCTTCTTTGGACATGGATTTAGGATAGGACACGTGATGCTCCATGATGGACTGAAACAGTTCATCCTCATCCTCACCATCGAACGGAGGCTGAGAAAGAGAAAACATCTTTAGAGCTTCACCCTCCAGCTCTTCACCTGTTTACATGTACAGACTTTAGAAACGTCAAACATTTAATGTATCATTATTGCACCGGTTTGAACGAGCCATATGTGAGATCAGTAGTGTAAATGGTCACCAGAGTGTGGAGTAGTAACAGTACTGACGGTCTATCACAGCTATCTACTGGAGTTGGCAAGCTAACCAGCTAGCCCTGGGCCGTCCTGTCTGTAATACCACTCTGTACCTGAAGAGGTGATAGTGTGTCACTGTAGCGCTGTAGGAGGGGAATCACTACTAACCACAACAGACCCAGAGCGAGAGGGGTAGGGGTCAGTCTTGGTCAGAGAGAGAGACAGAGTCTTACCTGTCCTGCCAGCATCTCGTACAGCAGCACTCCAAACGCCCACCAGTCCACCGACTTCCCATACGGCTGATAGGCAATGATCTGAAACACACATATTTGTGCAGGTACTTAGAGCTCAGGTAGAGTTCAGGTAGGTAGAGCTCAGGTGGAGGGGGTTCAGGTAGGTAGAGCTCAGATATATGGAGCTCAAGTAGGTATAGCTCAGGAGTTAGAGGTCAGGTAGAGAGAGTTCAGGTAGAGAGAGTTCAGGTAGAGAGTGTTCAGGTAGAGAGAGTTCAGGTAGAGAGAGTTCAGGTAGAGAGTGTTCAGGTAGAGAGAGTTCAGGTAGAGAGAGTTCAGGTAGAGAGAGTTCAGGTAGAGAGAGTTCAGGTAGAAAGAGTTCAGGTAGAGAGAGTTCAGGTAGAGAGAGTTCAGGTAGAGAGAGTTCAGGTAGAAAGAGTTCAGGTAGAGAGAGTTCAGGTAGAGAGAGTTCAGGTAGAAAGAGTTCAGGTAGAGAGAGTTCAGGTAGAAAGAGTTCAGGTAGAGAGAGTTCAGGTAGAGAGAGTTCAGGTAGAGAGAGTTCAGGTAGAGAGAGTTCAGGTAGAAAGAGTTCAGGTAGTTAGAGGTCAGGTAGAGAGAGTTCAGGCAGAGAGAGTTCAGGTAGAGAGAGTTCAGGCAGAGAGAGTTCAGGTAGAAAGAGTTCAGGTAGAGAGAGTTCAGGTAGAGAGAGTTAAGGTAGAGAGAGTTCAGGTAGTTAGAGGTCAGGTAGAGAGAGTTCAGGCAGAGAGAGTTCAGGTAGAGAGAGTTCAGGCAGAGAGAGTTCAGGTAGAGAGAGTTCAGGTAGAAAGAGTTCAGGTAGAGAGAGTTCAGGTAGAGAGAGTTCAGGTAGAGAGAGTTCAGGTAGAGAGAGTTCAGGTAGAGAGAGTTCAGGTAGAAAGAGTTCAGGTAGAGAGAGTTCAGGTAGAGAGAGTTCAGGTATAGATAGTTCAGGCAGAAAGAGTTCAGGTAGAGAGAGTTCAGGTAGAAAGAGTTCAGGCAGAAAGAGTTCAGGTAGAGAGTGTTCAGGTAGAGAGTGTTCAGGTAGGGAGTGTTCAGGTAGAGAGAGTTCAGGTAGAGAGAGTTCAGGTAGAGAGTGTTCAGGTAGAGAGTGTTCAGGTAGAGAGAGTTCAGGTAGAGAGAGTTCAGGTAGAGAGTGTTCAGGTAGAGAGAGTTCAGGTAGACAGCATTTAGAATCTGCCTCTGACTGATTCTGACTGCAGCCGGCTTCAGTGTGCGTGTGCGTGTGTGTGTATGTGTGCGTGTGTATGTGCGCGCGTGTGTGTGTGTGCGTGTGTGTGTATGTGTGCGTGTGTGTGTGCGTGTGTGTGCGTGTGTGTGTGTGCGTGTGCGCGTGTGTGTGTGCGTGTGTGTGTGCGTGTGTGTGTGCGTGTGTGTGTGTGTGTGTGAGGCTGCTGTTGGTGTTAGACTGATGCACCACCATCTGCTTCTCTTTCAGAAGAACGTGTGATATCTAATCAACTTAATTACTCAGACTGGCCTCCCCTGAGCCCCCCTCGCCTCCTCCCTCTTTCCCCCTGCACCCCCCACACCCCCGCCACTCTACAGACAGAAATCTGGAGGTTCTTCATTCATATTAACAGACAGACCAAACACACCTAAGCGTGTGAGTGTGTGTGTGTGTGTGTGTAT
>JAMWET010002994.1:82500-122500 GCA_024036415.1 Prochilodus magdalenae
GGACTTGGGGATGAACTGCTGTGCAGCGCTGCTCAGCAGTCTGGACTGGAAACCGGTCCCATCGGGAACGTAAACCAGCTCTAGCAGAGTGTGTGATGGAGAGAATGTGCTTTCACACACCTCCTTACACAGCAGGAGACGGAGAGAGAGAGATAACAGAGAGAGGTACAGCTCTGGGTTCAGTATTGACCATGTGCCCCAGGACAGAGGACGGGCTGAGGAAAGCAGCTGGATCATGTGGTTTCAGCAATAAAGCTTCATTACTTCACACACGGCTTCAAAATAGGTTTCAGTGATCGGCCTGTAGGGGGCGACTCTAGAGAAGACCCCTGTCGAGTGGTCCGGCCCTTTCAGTTCTTCTAATCGGAACTTGCGATCAAACTAAAGCATTCCAGTCGTATAGCCAAAAGGGTGGCCGGGGGTGGTCAGAGCTACCGTCTCATGAAGCATCCCCACCCTTTTGCCCTTGCCCGAGCCCCACTCCCCGGAGTGTTTGGAACAGAACCATTACCTTCATTGACGAACCCTCACAACCCATATATATATATATATATAGTGACAGTTACTGAACAGCAACCAGCTAACATGAGCTAACCCCAGCTAACACAAGCTAACACAAGCTAACATGAGCTAACCCCAGCTAACACAAGCTAACACGAGCTAACCCCAGCTAACACAAGCTAACACGAGCTAACATGAGCTAACCCCAGCTAACACAAGCTAACATGAGCTAACCCCAGCTAACACAAGCTAACATGAGCTAACCCCAGCTAACACAAGCTAACACAAGCTAACATGAGCTAACCCCAGCTAACACAAGCTAACATGAGCTAACCTCAGCTAACACAAGCTAACACAAGCTAACATGAGCTAACCCCAGCTAACACAAGCTAACATGAGCTAACCCCAGCTAACACAAGCTAACATGAGTTAACCCCAGCTAACACAAGCTAACATGAGCTAACATGAGCTAACCCCAGCTAACACAAGCTAACATGAGCTAACCCCAGCTAACACAAGCTAACATGAGCTAACCCCAGCTAACACAAGCTAACACGAGCTAACGCAAGATACTATGAGGTAAGACAGGCTAACACAAGCTTACAGGTGGAATGCTACAGCAGTGGAGAAGTCTATGGTGTTCTATGGCTGTACATATCTTTACAGAACCTCATACAGTCCAGTTTAACCCCCTTTACCATGCTCCGTGTTTTCCACCTGTCTGTATGAATAATGACATTAGAAATGTGTTAGCATTATGCTAGCAGGAGGTTAGCAGTACTTACACAGCATGCGGCTCCTTGAACTTGCCGACCTGCTGAATCTGATACATCAGATCTCCTCCGTTTATGTACTCCATCACAAAGTACAGCCGGTCCTGCAGATACAGACACAAACCAGTTACAGTGTGTGGGGGGCTTCTCAGTTTGGAAAGCTTCTCTCAGTGTAGTGGGCTTAACTCAGTGGGGGGTGTTCTTTGTGTGGTGGGGTTTCTCAGTGTGTGGGGGGTAAGGTCCAGGCTACAGACAGGTAGAGTCCAGGCTACAGACAGGTAGAGTCCAGGCTACAGACAGGTAGAGTTCAGGCTATGGACAGGAAGAGTTCAGCCTATAGACAGGTAGAGTTCAGACTATGGACAGGTAGAGTTCAGGCTATAGACAGGTAGAGTTCAGGCTATAGACAGGAAAAGTTCAGGCTACAGACAGGTAGAGTTCAGGCTATAGACAGGCAGAGTTCAGGCTATGGGCAAGAAGAGTTCAGGCTATGGGCAGGAAGAGTTCAGGCTATGGACAGGAAGAGTTCAGGCTATAGACAGGCAGAGTTCAGGCTATGGGCAAGAAGAGTTCAGGCTATGGGCAGGAAGAGTTCAGGCTACAGACAGGTAGAGTTCAGGCTATAGACAGGCAGAGTTCAGGCTATGGGCAAGAAGAGTTCAGGCTATGGGCAGGAAGAGTTCAGGCTATAGACAGGTAGAGTTCAGGCTATAGACAGGCAGAGTTCAGGCTATGGGCAAGAAGAGTTCAGGCTATGGGCAGGAAGAGTTCAGGCTATGGACAGGAAGAGTTCAGACTATAGACAGGTAGAGTTCAGGCTACAGACAGGTAGAGTTCAGGCTATAGATAGGAAGAGTTCAGGCTATGAACAGGTAGAGTTCAGGCTAGGAAGAGTTCAGGCTATGAACAGGTAGAGTTCAGGCTAAGAAGAGTTCAGGCTATAGACAGGTAGAGTTCAGCCTATAGACAGGTAGAGTTCAGGCTATGAACAGGTAGAGTTCAGGCTAGGAAGAGTTCAGCCTATAGACAGGAAGAGTTCAGGCTATGGACAGGAAGAGTTCAGGCTATGGGCAGGAAGAGTTCAGCCTATAGACAGGTAGAGTTCAGGCTATGGGCAGGAAGAGTTCAGGCTACAGACAGGAACAGTTCAGGCTATAGACAGGTAGAGTTCAGGCTATGGGCAGGTAGAGCTCAGGCTACAGACAGGTAGAGTTCAGGCTATAGGCAGGTAGAGTTCAGGCTATAGACAGGAAAAGTTCAGGCTACAGACAGGTAGAGTTCAGGCTATAGACAGGAAAAGTTCAGGCTATGGACAGGAAAAGTTCAGGCTACAGACAGGTAGAGTTCAGGCTATAGACAGGAAAAGTTCAGGCTATGGACAGGAAAAGTTCAGGCTATGGACAGGTAGAGTTTAGGTTATAGACAGGTATAGTTCAGGCTATGGACAGGTAGAGTTTAGGTTATAGACAGGTATAGTTCAGGCTATAGACAGGTAGAGTTTAGGCTATAGACAGGTATAGTTCAGGCTATGGACAGGAAGAGTTCAGGCTATGGACAGGTAGAGTTTAGGCTATAGACAGGTATAGTTCAGGCTATGGACAGGTATAGTTCAGGCTATGGACAGGAAGAGTTCAGGCTATGGACAGGTAGAGTTCAGGCTATAGACAGGTAGAGTTTAGGTAGAGTTCAGGCTATAGACAGGTAGAGTTCAGGCTAGGAAGAGTTTAGGCTTTGGACAGGTAGAGTTCAGGCTACAGTCAGGTAGAGTCCAGGCTATAGACAGGTAGAGTTCAGGTAGAGTTCAGGCTATGGACAGGAAGAGTTCAGGCTGCAGATAGGAAGAGTTCAGGCTACAGATAGGAAGAGCTCAGGCTACAGATAGGAAGAGTTCAGGCTACAGATAGGAAGAGCTCAGACAGCCAGGAACTGTTTACTGAGCTCATTATTACCTGTATCTTTTTTATTAATTGTATTATTTTATTATTCTTACTTTTTTATATTTATTTATTATATTAGGTAGAGATTATAACAGGTATTTATTTTATATTTATATCTGAACTGAACTTATTTGCTATGTTTTATTTGCATTACTTCTTATAATCCTTTATAGTAAGTTTGATAAGTTTGATAATTAAGTTTTAGTTTGTCTGTTTATCCCTCTGTGTTGAATCAGACTGGGACATGGGTCAACAAGATATTCCCAATGTTCTTCCAAGGAGACATCAGTCTTCTCTGCAGCACCTCCGTGTGAATGGGAGTCAGCCTGTAGCTGTGTGTGGTTGAACACTGTGTTACTGTGTGTTTATGTGCCGGTGTTCATACCATGGTCTGGAAGCAGGAGTGGAGCTGAGTGAGGAATGGAGGTTTCCCTGATAGAGCCAGCACTCTCTTCTCCACCATGGTGCACTCCACATCATCGTCCTGGATCACCACGTCCTTCTTCAGGATCTTTATAGCGAACAGCTCATCACTTCCCTTACGCTCCGCCAGCATCACCTACACACACACAGATGGGGAAAGTCATTTCCTCTGTTTCCTCCCATGAGCCTCCTTAAGCTCCTCCTGTTAGCAGTGAAAGGAGGACAACACCAACACCAAACAGCAGCATCGTTAAAGCCTGCAGCGATTACTCAGCAGCGTCAGCTACATGGAGGAAGTGCACCCTCACTGCGCTCAGCAGGCAAGCAGTGTGTAAACACACCTGTATAAGCTAAGGGGTGTTATCATGTGAGTGAGGTTGAACTCTGGCCAGCGTGCTCTTGGCAAGGAGACGATCAGAGTTTGATTGAGGCATGATGGTGGTATACCTCAGCTGGGCTGATGTCGAGTGAATATGCACCATTCATCAGCACTGGCCAATTCTGGCCAACTTGGGCCTGATGCCACGGTGCAGGATCCTTCTGGAATAGCTGATCATGGTGGGGTTAATGAAGTCCATGAAGGTCTGCAAATGGTCACCAAGCAGTGAATCATTGCGGACACCGGCCAATGACATGTTTAGGTGGACCAGTGGACCCAACCCATGCCATGAGAACACACCCCACACCACTATGGAACCACCACCAGCCTACCCAGTGCCTTATTGATAACTGGGACCCATGGCTTCATGTGGTCTGCTCCACACATGAACCCTACCATCAGCCCCGAATAACTCATTGGACCATGACACATGGTGCCAGCCCTCTAGGGTCAAGTTAGGAACCTCACAAACCCAGCTAAGGCAATGTGTTTGGTGCTGTGGTGTTTAGAGAGACACTCTGGTGGGTCTTCTGCCCACTTTTCCCATGGAAGCTAAAGAACGCTGCACCGACCTGCATGTGGGGCTACTGCATTGAATGTGGAAGTGTTGTTTTCCAGAGTTGCTTGACTGTTCACACTGGCAATGCCACCAGTCATTGCCAGTAAGCATCATTAATGCAGCCTATGATATATTTCCGGTACACATGTGACACTGTGGATCCAGGAATGTCAAATTTCCACACAACTTTGGAAGTGGAATGTCCCATCCGCTACAATTACATTTAGCTGACACTCTTATCCAGAGCGACTTACAAGGTTAATGATTACAGGTAGGCCAACATAGTGTTAGGAGTCTTGCCCAAGGAATCTTATTGGTGTAGCACAGCATAGTCATGATCATGGTCTCGTTGCCATGAGCACGCTGGCCAGTGTTCAGCCTCACTGACATGATAACACCTCATAGGTTATACAAATGTGAGCGTTCCCAAGCCGGCCCTTGTTCTGTTCACTGGCTACAGGAGAAACAGCTGTTTGCTCCTCATCAGAGTACAGAGCTGAATGAGAAGGTATAACAGGCAGGATGCTGATAACAGGCAGATTAGACTCCCACTGAGAGCAAAACCACAGAGAACGGAGGAGAGGGAGAAAGAGAGAGGAGTTACAGAACACTAGAAAACCCATCCAGCTGAGTCTGTTCTACAGATTCCTATTAGGTTGAATGTATAACTCTAAACTCTAAATGTAAGTATTATGGGACAAACCGAGTCATTAGGTCAGACGGGAGCAGTGAGCGGAGAGAGTTTCAGGTATTGTGTCCTCTCCCTGTATTCACCCCTGGAGAACAGGACTCCTTCTCTTTATATCGGAGAAGAATACCTCCACCTTCAGGGCCTTCCTAAGGAAAACCCTGAGTGAAGTCACACACACACACACTGCAGTGAGCTGGGTTTAAATGCAGACCCAGATGGACACTTGGTGACTCGCCATGGAAACGGGAAAACTGTCATTTTCATCTTCACAAGGGCACCATCTGCTCCACACACGGAGCGGAGTAGCATGAGCATTCACTCATATTCATTAGTTCAGCATAACTGTGAGGACTGCATATGCGGTTTGAAGGACACTCAGATGTTCCTTTAAGCTCCAGATCGTCTTAGCTGGTCACCGTTACTGGAGCTGACCGCGGTTATTCTCCGTGAGGGGCTCGCTCCTCTACCCTGTAGGCTCGTGTAGGGGGTTTTTGCTAGCTGGCATCACTTGTTTATCTGTGTGCGTATGATATATGTGTGTATGGTGTGTGTGATGTGTGTGTGTGTGTGTGTGTGTGTGTGTGATGTTTGTGTGTGTGTGTGTGTGATGTTTGTGTGTGTGTGATGTTTGTGTGTGTCTGTATGATGTATGTGTTTGTTTAGGTGTGTGTGTGTATGAGGTTTGTGTGTGTTTGTATATGGTGTGTGTGTGTGATGTGTGTGTGTGTGTGTGTGTGTGTGTGATGTGTGTGTGTGTGTGTGTGTGATGTTTGTGTGTGTCTGTATGATGTATGTGTTTGTTTAGGTGTGTGTGTGTATGAGGTTTGTGTGTGTTTGTATATGGTGTGTATGTGTGATGTGTGTGTGTGTGTGTGTGTGTGTGTGTGTGTGTGATGTGTGTGATGTGTGTGTGTGTGTGTGTGTGATGTTTGTGTGTGTCTGTATGATGTATGTGTTTGTTTAGGTGTGTGTGTGTATTAAGTTTTTTGTGTGTTTTTTATATGTTGTGTGTGTGTGTGTGTGGTCTGTGTTTGTGTGATGTGTGTGTGATGTATGTGTATATGGTGTGTTTGTGTATAATGTTTGTGTGTGTGTATGATATGTGGGTGTGTGATGTTTGTGTGTGTCTGTATGATGTTTGTGTTTGTATAGGTGTGTGTGTTTGTGATGTGTATGTTTATGATGTGTGTGTGATGTATGTGTGTGTGTGCCTATGATATGTGTGTCTGTATATAGTGTGTGTGTGCTGATGGATGTGTTGTGTGATGGTGTAGTCGACATGTTATGGCATGTGTATAGAAAACTGTGTGTATGTGGTTTCATTGTGTTCAGCTGTATACACTCGGGTGTCAGCATGTGTAGTTTGGTGTATGTATTTTTATGTCTTGTTGTATGATGGTGTGTTTGTTGAATGTGGTCTAAACACTCTGTGTGCATGTGTATGTTTATGAAGTTGGTGTGATGTTATGTGTGAATATGGTGTGTGTGTTTGTGATGTCGTGTGTGTTTTATCTGATGTGTGTGTGTGTGTGTTTCTCCTGTGTGTTGTGATGTGATCCTTTATGATGCGTGTGTATGTCATGGTGTGGTATGGTACCTGTGCAGAAACACGGAGGCTGCTAAGTGTGTGTGATGTATGTGTTTATACTGCTGTGTGTTGTGTCGACTTGTGCACTCTGTATGACTGATGAAGTGTGTGTGTGTATAGGTGTGTGTGTGTATGAGGTTTCTGTGTGTTTGTATATGGTGTGTGTGTGCGTATGATATGTGTGTCTGTATATATTACTGTTGTATTTTGTCGTGCATTGTGTGTTTGTGTGTGTGTGGTGTCTGTGTGATGTGTGGTTTTGGGACAAGAAACTGATGATGTGTTTGATGATGTCTGTCATGTATTAGTATGGTGTAGGGTCTTGTTTTTGCTAGGTTTATACTGATCAGTGGTCTTTGTGAATGACATTGGTAACTGTGTCCTGTGTGGTCAGTGTGTGTTTATGCCATATGTGTGCAGGAATGTGTGTATGTGGTGTGTGTGTGTTGTAGTGTGTGTCCTTCTTGGTGGTAACGTGTGTGTGTATGATGTTTTGTGTGTGTCACTGTATGTTGTGTGTGTGTAGTTGGTATGACGATGTGTATGAGTTTCCGTGTGTTTGTTATGGGTGGTGTGGTGTGTCTAGATCATGTGTGTCTGTCTATAAGTGTGGTTACAGCATAAGATGTGTGTTCGGAGTGTGTTATGGTCTGTGTTTGGTGATGTGTGTATTGTCTGGGTGTGTGTGTGTAATTGTGTGGTGTGTGTGTGTGATGTTTGTGTGTGTTGTGTGCTGTGTGAGGTGATTTTGTGCAGTGGTCTCTTATATGATGTGTGAATTGTGTCATAGGTGTGGTGTGTGTATGAGGTCAGTTCTGTTCTGGTTTTTTTTGATGGTTGTGTGTTTGTATGATGATATGTGTTGTGTGTGTGCGGGTCCTTGTGGTTTGTGTGAGGTAACATGTGTTTATGATCCCACACGTTGTGTGATGTGATGTGTGTTATCATGGTTGTCTGTGTGTATATGCTTGTGTGTCGTGAATACATGTTTGTGTGTGTGGTATGTATAGCTGATCCCATGTGTATAGGTGAGTGTGGGTTGTTGATAAAGGTGATCTCCTCTATGATAAAATTTAGACTGATATGATCGATATTTGAGTTACCCATTTACAGCAAGTGCAAAGTCTTGCTGATGGCATCGGGCCAGCATGGCTAACTCTTCCTGCAGACTCTCTCGTGTGGTGTTTATTAATAGAGTCCTGTGTGTCGTGCTGTAGGAGTTGTATGTTCTCCCCATATGAATGGTGTGTAGCATGTTGAGTTGAAATCCCGTCTCCCCTGCAGCTGTGTCAAATAGACTCTATACATAGTCCCTCCCTGCTCTGTGTCTGCAGTAGGAGTGGAGGGTTAGATGACCAGCTTTCTGGACCCTGTGTGATGTATGTGTGTATATGGTGTGTGTGGTGTATGTCTCTCTGTTCCTGTTGTCTGTATATATGTGTGTCTGTGCCTATCGTGTCGTGTGTTTGTACCTGTCCTGTCTCTCTGCTCTCATGGTCCTGTTTTGTCTGATGTGTGTGGTTGTCTGTACATGTGGTCATCTGTGCTCTTTTCCTGTGCCTCCAACTCGATTCGTTTCAATTGAAATGTGTCGTTTTGTCATGTGGTTGTATATGGTCTAAGAGTCAGGTGAGTGTGCTGATTGTGTGTGTGTGTGATGTTTGTAATGTGTATCAGATCATGTTATGTGAGGTAGCATATGGTGACGTTGACGTGTGTGTATCCATTGTGTGGTTTTCATGATCTGTTTCTGTGATGTCGATGGTGTACATATGGTGTACAGCGCAAGTGTGCATTTTCTACGTTTCGTCCACAATCGGCTGTAGTCCATGTTGTGCATTGTAATGGTTTTTAAGGCGGTTATGTACCATGTGTGGTTGTGTATGCGTCAGTGTGTGTATGGAGGTGACTGTGTGGTGTATGTGTGTGAATGTGACCCCAGAAAAAAAAAATAGAGAGAGTGGAAATAGCGTGGTGGTTTGTATGATGTGGCGGAATGAGTACTGTTAGTGCGATTGTATGAAATGTACCAGGTCTGTAGCCCTGGGTTTATGCTCGGTGTTATGTGGGATGTGTGTGGTTTATAATGTGTTGTGTCTGTGATGGTATGTGTGTGTGTGCTGTGTGTTGTAGGTGCTCATCGTTGCTTAATCAGACCGATGTGTGTTGTGAACCCTGCCTTCAGGATCAGGTTGTGTAGTTCTCTGTGTATATCGGATTTGCTTGTGTTACCTTAGGACGTGTAGTGCTGCGACTTTCCAGGTATCCACGTGTTCAGGAGTTTTGAGTGGTGTCTGAGAGCTTCATGATGAATACTGTGTGTTCCCATATGCTTCGATCAGCTTGTCGGTGTTACAGCATGTTGGAGGATGCATGGTTCTCCGGTTTTTGCGGTGTCTGCCACTGCTTCCAAACTCTGTGTGATAATATACGCACAATACACCTGGCAGTTTTAGTTGGTGTTGATTCTGAGTCCATCGGTTGACCCTGAGGTGTTAGCAGACACTGGTGTAGTGATCACTCACATCTGTGACCAGTGACGGACTAGTGGGTAAGTGTGTGATCTCTGTAATGATCCATCCACCCTCATAATACTGCTCTGTGTATAGGTGTGTGTGTGTTGATGATGCTGATGCTCCTCTACCTTCTTCAGCATCCGAACTTCTGTTACCATGGCAACTGCCAGCTGCTGAAACACGGAGCATTAAACTCTTCCCATCTCTCTCTCTTCCCCTCCCCCATATCTCCCTCTCTCCCTCTTTCTCTTTCCCTTCCCCTCAATCCTCTCACTCCCACCACTCTAGTTGTTTGTATACATCCTTGCTCCCTCACCCCCTTTCTTTCTTTAGACGCATCTCAGGTAGACTCTCAGAACTCCCCATTCCTATAACCCTCTCTGTGTCGGTCAGACTAGTTCTTCGGTACTGTGTCGTTTCTCTCTTTCCCTCTCCCTTTGATGTTTGATGTCTCTCTCTCTGTCTCTCTCACTCCCTCTATCTTATTTGCTGTCATTAATCTCTCATCCGCATACCCGAACCTCGTCTCTAGTCATCTGCTCTCCTAACCTACTTCTCCTGTCTCTCTCTCCCTCGCTCTTCTGTGTCATTCTCTCCTCGTACTCTCAGCATGACACAGACCCTGTTAACGCATGTCATCGAATCATGCCTTTCTCTCTTTCTCTCTATCTCTGGTACGGAGTCCCTCGGTCTACCTTACTGGCACGGTTACCATTCTCCTAACAAGTCGTACTTTCTTTCCTCTCTCTCTTAGAGCTTTTTGATCTCTGATCTCTCTCCTCTTTCTCCATCTTGTTCAAGGAACATAAATGGTTGTTTTCAAGTGTTTGCTTTATGAATTACAGATTCATGATCATCCAGTGGCGACGGACTGAGGGTTATAGCATAGTCGTGTAGTTATACAGGAGTCACAGCTATTACATTAAACCACCGACCTGTATCTCCACTCAAGCTCAAATGAGATCCATATCCACCTTATCACTCGACTGCTACGCCAGGATAATGGGGTAACACTCTGAGTCCCTACACTAGATGTATCACTCAGACCTGTAGTCCATAGTTTTAGACTCTGTTTTTCTTTATTTACAGCCTGTTACTTTCGCACTGTCATGACACAGGACCCTCACTAGAGGAACCAGCCCACTGTGTTGTTGCTGAAGTGAGTGCATAGTAGATCCTGTAAAGTACAGGGACTCATTCATCAGCCTCAGGTCTAGATCCAAAATCACACAGGCTCTGATATTACTGTGTTCTTGTTGTGATGATTATTCTCTGGGCTTCTCTCTTGCCTTAGACGGAAACGGCAAAGGTAGTGAACAACGTCATGCAGAGAGTCGTGTATCTATCCATATAACCACGAAAGTATTTATGACCCAAATATCAGCTGTAAATTAATCTGCGAAAACTGAAGAGTTCGCGGACTTTGTCATAAGCTCTCTGCCATGCTTACATGCCCCTTAGCCGAAGCTACATGCCCTTTAAATGACTGGGCAGCACACCTCAGGTGAAGTTTCAGAAAGTCAGAAAGCAGACCCTCTCTACATGGCGACCCCCCCCCCCCCCCCCCCAAGCCCAGAGTGTGTCGTGATCCGGTGGTTTCCATGTGCTGTCGCTGAGGACGAACTTCGGAGAGATGGCAGTTTTGGAGGGAGCTGTCTACATGGTGTTTTTTATTGCGTGTTGCTTGGTGGCCTGCCACCGATTTTGGCATGCTCTGTGCGAATCAAAATACACAACACCACAGTCAGATTTCTAAAGCACGGTACTGCCAGCACAGACCATCAGCCTCCAGAATCCCTCAACGAGCAGGGGTTAGCTTGTGTATTGTGCGAGTCCACGTATCTGAGACCCTCACGGACAGTGGGTAGTGTGTATTTCTGAGACCCTCACAGACAGAGTGTAGATTGTATCTCTGAGACCCTCACAGACAGAGTGTAGTTTGTATCTCTGAGACCCTCACAGACAGAGTGTAGTTTGTATCTCTGAGACCCTCACAGACAGAGTGTAGTTTGTATCTCTGAGACCCTCACAGACAGAGTGTAGTTTGTATCTCTGAGACCCTCACAGACAGAGTGTAGTGTGTATCTCTGAGATCCTCACAGACAGAGTGTAGTGTGTATCTTTGAGATCCTCACAGACAGAGTGTAGTGTGTATCTCTGAGATCCTCACAGAGTGTAGTTGTATCTCTGAGACCCTCACAGAGAGAGTGTAGTGTGTATCTCTGAGACCCTCACAGACAGAGTGTAGTGTGTATCTCTGAGACCCTCACAGAGAGAGTGTAGTGTGTATCTCTGAGACTCTCACAAAGAGAGTGTAGTGTGTATCTCTGAGACCCTCACGGACAGAGTGTAGTGTGTATCTCTGAGATCCTTACAGACAGAGTGTAGTGTGTATCTCTGAGATCCTCACAGAGTGTAGTTGTATCTCTGAGACCCTCACAGACAGAGTGTAGTGTGTATCTCTGAGACCCTCACAGACAGAGTGTAGTGTGTATCTCTGAGACCCTCACAGACAGAGTGTAGTGTGTATCTCTGAGACCCTCACAGACAGAGTGTAGTTTGTATCTCTGAGACCCTCACAGACAGGGGGTAGTGTGTATCTCTGAGACCCTCACAGACAGAGTGTAGTTTGTCCTTGAGACAGACAGAGTGTAGTTTGTATCTCTGAGACCCTCACACAGGGGGTAGTGTGGATCTCTGAGACCCTCACAGGACAGAGTGTAGTGTGTATCTCTGAGATCCTTCACAGACAGAGTGTAGTGTGTATCTCTGAGACCCTCACAGACAGACAGTGTATCTGTAGTCATCCAGACAGTGTGTATCTCTGAGACCCTCACAGACAGAGTGTAGTGTGTATCTCTGAGACCCTCACAGACAGAGTGTAGTGTGTATCTCTGAGATCCTCACAGACAGAGTGTAGTGTGTATCTGAGACCCTCACAGACAGAGTGTAGTTTGTATCTCTGAGACCCTCACAGACAGAGTGTAGTGTGTATCTCTGAGACCCTCACAGACAGAGTGTAGTGTGTATCTCTGAGATCCTCACAGACAGAGTGTAGTTTGTATCTCTGAGATCCTCACAGAGTGTAGTGTGTATCTGAGACCCCACAGAGGGAGTGAAGGATGAAGGTGAAGGTTCTAACTGAACAGCGTTTGTATCTCTCTCTCTCTGTGGGTGAGCGTTTAGTTGCTGGCAGCAGCTTCTGTGTCCAAACTGTCGGAGCAGAAAGACAGAAGGGTCTGTGTGTGTGTGTTCTCCTTCACACTCCACTGAGAGCCGATACACCCCACCCACATGCACACGCACACACACACACACACACACACACACACACACGCACACACATGCACACACACACATACTCGAAGTACACTTATTCTCTACTGTCTAATACATCTCAGTGAGGTTCAGCAGTGTTCCTCCTTACATAACTCAAACAACATCAACAATAAAAATAATTATTATAATTATTAAAAACCTAAATGGTGTATTTGTGGATCTACTTGATCTAGTCTGTGGATTTATCATGTATTCATGTTTATGTCCAGCTGTTTTTTTATGTGCTGCTCAGCTAAAGCGAAGGTAGCTAACCTTAGCTAGCTAGTTAAGGCAAAGGTAAGGGTAGCTAGCTAAGGTTAGTTATCTTCACTATCTTTCTTAGCTCTTCACACAGACAGACAGTAAACTCACACACAGACAGTAAACTCACACACAGACAGTAAACTCAAACACAGACGGTAAACTCACACACAGACAGCAAACTCACACACAGACAGCAAACTCAAACACAGACAGCAAACTCAAACACAGACAGTAAACTCAAACACAGACGGTAAACTCAATCACAGACAGTAAACACAGACAGTAAACTCAATCACAGACAGTAAACTCAAACACAGACGGTAAACTCAATCACAGACAGTAAACTCAATCACAGACAGTAAACCCAAACACAGACAGTAAACTCACACACAGACAGTAAACTCAAACACAGACAGTTAACTCATACACAGACGGTTAACTCAATCACAGACAGTAAACTCAAACACAGACAGTAAACTCGCACACAGACAGTAAACTCAAACACAGACGGTAAACTCAATCACAGACAGTAAACTCACACACAGACAGTAAACTCAATCACAGACAGTAAACTCAAACACAGACAGTAAACTCACACACAGACAGTAAACTCAAACACAGACAGTAAACTCACACACAGACAGTAAACTCACACACAGACAGTAAACTCAAACACAGACAGTAAACTCAAACACAGACAGTAAACTCACACACAGACAGTAAACTCACACACAGACAGTAAACTCACACACAGACAGTAAACTCACACACAGACAGTAAACTCAAACACAGACAGTAAACTCACACACACAGTAAACTCAAACACAGACAGTAAACTCACACACAGACAGTAAACTCAATCACAGACAGTAAACTCAAACACAGACAGTAAACTCACACACACAGTAAACTCACACACAGACAGTAAACTCACACACACAGTAAACTCACACACACAGTAAACTCACACACAGACAGTAAACTCAATCACAGACAGTAAACTCAAACACAGACAGTAAACTCAAACACAGACAGTAAACTCAAACACAGACAGTAAACTCACACACAGACAGTAAACTCACACACACAGTAAACTCACACACACACAGTAAACTCACACACAGACAGTAAACTCACACACAGACAGTAAACTCACACACAGACAGTAAACTCACACACAGACAGTAAACTCACACACAGACAGTAAACTCACACAGACGGTAAACTCACACACAGACAGTAA
Organism: Prochilodus magdalenae; assembly: GCA_024036415.1. Taxonomy (NCBI): domain Eukaryota; kingdom Metazoa; phylum Chordata; class Actinopteri; order Characiformes; family Prochilodontidae; genus Prochilodus; species Prochilodus magdalenae. Next base: position 96,693 of record JAMWET010002994.1, read on the forward strand.
ACTCACACACAGACGGTAAACTCACACACAGACAGTAAACTCACACACAGACAGTAAACTCACACACAGACAGTAAACTCACACACAGACAGTAAACTCACACAGACAGTAAACTCACACACAGACAGTAAACTCACACACAGACAGTAAACTCACACACAGACAGTAAACTCACACACACAGTAAACTCACACACACAGTAAACTCACACACAGACAGTAAACTCACACACAGACAGTAAACTCACACACACAGACAGTAAACTCTCACACAGACAGTAAACCCACACACACAGTAAACTCACACACACAGTAAACTCACACACACACAGTAAACTCACACACAGACAGTAAACTCAAACACAGACAGTAAACTCAAACACAGACAGTAAACTCACACACAGACAGTAAACTCAAACACAGACAGTAAACTCACACACAGACAGTAAACTCACACACAGACAGTAAACTCACACACACAGTAAACTCACACACAGACAGTAAACTCACACACACAGTAAACTCACACACACACAGTAAACTCACACACAGACAGTAAACTCACACACAGACAGTAAACTCAAACACAGACAGTAAACTCAAACACAGACAGTAAACTCAGACACAGACAGTAAACTCAAACACAGACAGTAAACTCACACACAGACAGTAAACTCACACACAGACAGTAAACTCACACACACACAGTAAACTCACACACAGACAGTAAACTCACACACAGACAGTAAACTCAAACACAGACAGTAAACTCAAACACAGACAGTAAACTCATACACAGACAGTAAACTCAAACACAGACAGTAAACTCAAACACAGACAGTAAACTCACACACAGACAGTAAACTCAAACACAGACGGTAAACTCAAACACAGACAGTAAACTCAGACACAGACAGTAAACTCACACACAGACAGTAAACTCACACACACAGACGGTTAACTCACACACACAGACGGTTAACTCACACACAGACAGTAAACTCACACACAGACAGTAAACTCAAACACAGACAGTAAACTCTCACACAGACAGTAAACTCACACACAGACAGTAAACTCACACACACAGTAAACTCACACACAGACAGTAAACTCACACACAGACAGTAAACTCACACACAGACAGTAAACTCAAACACAGACAGTAAACTCACACACAGACAGTAAACTCACACACAGACAGTAAACTCAAACACAGACAGTAAACTCAAACACAGACAGTAAACTCACACACAGACAGTAAACTCAAACACAGACAGTAAACTAAGACACAGACAGTAAACTCACACACAGACAGTAAACTCACACACAGACAGTAAACTCACACACAGACAGTAAACTCACACACAGACAGTAAACTCACACAGACAGTAAACTCACACACAGACAGTAAACTCACACACACAGACAGTAAACTCACACACAGACAGTAAACTCTCACACAGACAGTAAACCCACACACACAGTAAACTCACACACACAGTAAACTCACACACACACAGTAAACTCACACACAGACAGTAAACTCACACACAGACAGTAAACTCAAACACAGGTATTATGTAAATGACTCGCTATTATAAAAACACACAGAGACTTTGATGTTTAATCTCTCTCTCTGTCACTCTCCCTTTCTCTCTCTCTCTGTCTATCTCTCTCTCTACCTCTCTGTCTCTCTCTCTCCGTCTCTCTCTCCCTCCCTCTCCCTCTTTCTCTCTTTCTCTCCCTCTCTCTCTCTCTCTCTCTCTCTATCTATCTATTTCTCTCTCTTTTCCTCTCTCTCTGTCTCTTTCCCTCTCTCTCTCTCTCTCTCTCTCTCTCTCTCTCCCTCTCTCTCTCTGTTTCGGTCTCAAGGTCATGGTTCTGCGGGGACCCAGTGACAATGTTGGAATGGGGGAGGGGGTTCTCTAGGGGGAAAGTCATCAGAGACCTACTAAACAGACACACACACACACACGCACACACACACACAAACACACGCACATACACACACAGACTGAGACACAGACACAAACACACTCACAGTATGCAGGATCTACTATGAATTATTCAGGATCTACTATTAATTATTCAGGATCTACTATTAATTATTCAGGATCTACTATGAATTATTCAGGATCTACTATTAATTATTCAGGGTCTACTATTAATTATTCAGGATCTACTATGAATTATTCAGTGTTTTGTGTGTTTGAGGTTTGGAGTGAGGTCTGCTTGCACTGACAGTAGGCTCTGCTGGTGGTTCTGCAGACCACACTGACATCCGTGGCTTTATCATGACATCACTCGGGACGTTCCATTTTTCCCAAGTGGCTTCTCCTTATGTTACAGGACCCAACCTGAAGAGAAATCTAGCTGCCGGGTTTTGTCAAAACAAGCTTCCTCAACTGACCAGCATGGTTCCGAACCTCAAGCAGACCCAGCATGAACTCCAGTCACAGACAGCTGTAGCATCACTGGGCTGCTGAGTGAAAGCCTCCATCAGCTCAGCTCAGATTGGTCATGTTCTCACAGTCTGGATAAAGCATAACAACATCAGGAGCTGAGGGCTCCAGCCAGCTGCTGCTGACACACATACAGACCGCAGGCGCTTCCCCTGGACAGGTTCTGACTGTTTAAACAGAGAGCTGCAGGCTGCACGACTTTTCTAAGAGGATACAGAGATGTTCTGTATACAAAGAGAAGGTGTGCGGCTGAAGGGATCTTTTTAAGGTGGGGTTTGGCTTGAGGGGATCTTTTTGAGGTGGGTTTGGCCTAAGGGGCTGTTTTTGGGGGTTGGGTTTGGCTTGAGGGGATCTTTTTGACGTGGGGTTTGGGTCAGGGGTTTTTTGAAGGTGGGGTTTGGCTTGAGGTGATCTCTTTGAGGTGGAGTATTGGTGGGGAGATATTTGAGGTTGGGTTTGGCTTGAGTGGATCTTTTTGAGATGAGGTTCGGTTTAAAGGGAACTTGTCTGTTGTTTAGTAAAGGTGATGTGTAGTTGATGTCTGTTGTTAAGTAAAGGTGATGTGTAGTTGATGTCTGTTGTTTAGTAAAGGTGATGTGTAGTTGATGTCTGTTGTTTAGTAAAGGTGATGTGTAGTTGATGTCTGTTGTTTAGTAAAGGTGATGTGTAGTTGATGTCTGTTGTTTAGTAAAGGTGATGTGTAGTTGATGTCTGTTGTTTAGTAAAGGTGATGTGTAGTTAATGTCTGTTGTTTAGTAAACTTGCTGTGTAGTTGATGTCAGTTGTTTAGTTAAGCCGATGTGTAGTTTATGTCTGTTGTCCAGTAAAGTCGATGTGCAGTTGTTGTCTGTTTAGTAAAGTTGCTGTATAGTTGATGTCTGTTGTCTAGTAGAGTTGATGTGAAGTTGATGTCTGTTGTTTAATAAAGTTGATGTCTGTTGTTTAGTGAAGTTGCTGTATAGTTGATGTCTGTTGTTTTGTAAAGTTGCTGTGTAGCTGGTGTCTGTGGTTTAGCAAAGTTGATGTAAAGTTGATGTTTGTTATTTAGTAAAGGTGATGTGTAGTTGGTGTCCGTTGTTTAGTGAAGTCGATGTGTAGTTGATGTCTGTTGTTAAGTATATGTGATGTGTAGTTGCTGTCTGTTGTTTAGTAAAGTCAATGTGTAGTTGATGTGTAGTTGATGTCTGTTGTTTAATAAAGTTGTTGTGTAGTTGATGTCTGTTGTTTAGTAAAGCTGTTGTGTAGTTGATGTCTGTTGTTTAGTAAAGTCGCTGTGTAGCTGATGTCTGTTGTTTAGTAAAGTTGATGTAAAGTTGATGTTTGTTATTTAGTAAAGGTGATGTGTAGTTGGTGTCCGTTGTTTAGTGAAGTCGATGTGTAGTTGTGATGTGTAGTTGATGTCTGTTGTTTAGTAAAGTTGTTGTGTAGTTGATGTCTGTTGTTTAGTAAAGTTGTTGTGTAGTTGATGTCTGTTGTTTAGTAAAGTTGTTGTGTAGTTGATGTCTGTTGTTTAGTAAAGTCGATGTGTAGCTGATGTCTGTTGTTTAGTAAAGTTGCTGTGTAGTTGATGTCTGTTGTGTAGTAAAGGTAATCTGTGGCTGATGTCTGTCATTTAGTAAAGGTGATGTGTAGTTTATGTCTGTTGTCCAGTAAAGTCGATGTGCAGTTGTTGTCTGTTTAGTAAAGTTGCAGTGTAGTTGATGTCTGTTGTTCAGTAAAGCTGATGTGTAGTTGATATCTGTTTAGTAAAGTCGATGTGTAGTTGATGTCTGTTGTCTAGTAGAGTTGATGTGAAGTTGATGTCTGTTGTTTTGTAAAGTTGCTGTGTAGCTGATGTCTGTTGTTTAGTAAAGTCAATGTGTAGTTGATGTGTAGTTGATGTCTGTTGTTTAGTAAAGTTGTTGTGTAGTTGATGTCTGTTGTTTAGTAAAGTTGTTGTGTAGTTGATGTCTGTTGTTTAGTAAAGTCGATGTGTAGTTAATGTCTGTTGTTTAGTAAAGTCAATGTGTAGCTGATGTCTGTTGTTTAGTAAAGTCGATGTGTAGTTGATGTCTGTTGTTTAGTAAAGTCGATGTGTAGTTGATGTCTGTTGTTTAGTAAAGCTGATGTGTAGTTGATGTCTGTTGTTTAGTAAAGCTGATGTGTAGCTGATGTCTGTTGTTTAGTAAAGGTGATGTGTAGTTGATGTCTGTTATATAGTAAAGCTGATGTGTAGTTGATGTCTGTTTAGTAAAGCTGACGTGTAGTTGATGTCTGTTGTTTAGTAAAGCTGATGTGTAGCTGATGTCTGTTGTTTAGTAAAGTTGCTGTGTAGCTGATGTCTGTTGTTTAGTAAAGTCAATGTGTAGTTGATGTGTAGTTGATGTCTGTTATATAGTAAAGCTGATGTGTAGTTGATGTCTGTTGTTTAGTAAAGTTGATGTGTAGTTGCTGTCTGTTGTTCAGTAAAGCTGATGTGTAGTTGATGTCTGTTGTTTAGTAAAGGTGATGTGTAGTTGATGTCTGTTATATAGTAAAGCTGATGTGTAGTTGATGTCTGTTGTTCAGTAAAGCTGATGTGTAGTTGATGTCTGTTTAGTAAAGCTGACGTGTAGTTGATGTCTGTTGTTTAGTAAAGCTGATGTGTAGCTGATGTCTGTTGTTTAGTAAAGGTGATGTGTAGTTGATGTCTGTTGTTTAGTAAAGTTGCTGTGTAGCTGATATCTGTTGTTCAGTAAAGTCGATGTGTAGTTGATGTCTGTTGTTCAGTAAAGTCGATGTGTAGTTGATGTCTGTTGTTTAGTAAAGGTGATGTGTAGTTGATGTCTGTTGTTCAGTAAAGCTGATGTGTAGTTGATGTCTGTTGTTTAGTAAAGCTGATGTGTAGTTGATGTCTGTTGTTTAGTAAAGCTGATGTGTAGTTGATGTCTGTTGTTTAGTAAAGGTGATGTGTAGTTGATGTCTGTTATATAGTAAAGCTGATGTGTAGTTGATGTCTGTTGTTTAGTAAAGTTGATGTGTAGTTGCTGTCTGTTGTTCAGTAAAGCTGATGTGTAGTTGATGTCTGTTGTTTAGTAAAGGTGATGTGTAGTTGATGTCTGTTATATAGTAAAGCTGATGTGTAGTTGATGTCTGTTGTTTAGTAAAGTTGACATCTCTGTAAGAAGTAATGTAAGGTTTTTGAAGCTTTGGTGATGAGTGGTGGAACATTACATTAAGAACATTTAGTACATGAAGAACGTGCTTCCTTTTCCTTTCTAGATAACGTCCTGAAAATACAGCGTTTTCATCCTTTGTATATTCACAGACACTGAGGGAGCAGAGAAACTCTCACCTCAAACTTCTGCCTGAGCTCCTCATTGCCCTCTTCTCCCTCCGGAGGAACAGGAACGTTAAAGTATTCCCCCTCCTCCTGACTCAGCAGCTTAAACCTGGGGAGAATGGGCGAGAGATAGAACTGTGGATCAGTGAGAGTTTCCACCAGCGTCTTCCTGCCTGAAGTCCTGGAGCAAGAAAAAAACAAATATCATAGAGAACAAAGTATTCAGACAATATGGATTAGGTGCCGCAGGATCGCATTGCTAGCCTTTAGGGTCTGGAGATACAGACCTGGGAATATCACAGATTTGTATGTGACCTAGAAGCACCTTAGGTGGCCTTGCCGAGATGCTCGTCCCTGGAGATCCAGAGTAATTCAGAACTCCATAACCTTAACCGACATCAAACTCTACGGGATTTTAGGAGTTATCCTTCCTCTCCAGCCTCACACCGCTTTTTACTGTAGTCCTCAGGGAACTGGTAATAACCATATCTGATCTTTGACGCTCTGTAGATCAGTGCACAAATGCAAGAACAAAGATACTCCCCAGGTCAGTAAAGTATGATAGGTCCTTTCCCACCAACCCACTGACACCTTTTCGGAAATCGGAAATACAGATGCCGGAATGATCAGGCTCCTCACCTGCTGTCTTCTCTGGGGTGTCCAGGTTGTTAGTGTCTTAATCTTATTTACCTAGAGTTCATTTGACTGCATGCTTGAGGTCATTGTCCTGTTTCCTCTCTATCGGTACCTCAGTCCATCCTTGTTTCCCTCCATGTTCTGTGAAGCTCCAGCTCTGTATCATGGCGCTACCACCTTCAGGATCAGCAACCATCGTTCCAGAGCAGTTCTGATGCATCTAAAGGTCATGTGCACATCTCAATGGTTGTTATCCAGCAGAGTAGTTTAGCGTGGGGTGTAGGAACACAGGTGAGGGTGGAACAGGCCACTGCTGACTTTTCTCTGTGTAACTGACTGCTAGCATGTTGCTCCTCAGGGACGATAAGTGCTGTTTCACGTTATCTAACTTGGCTTCAGGGATGTTCTGCTATTCCGGTTCTCCACTCTCCTTTAGCGTGCTATAACTTTTTGCTTGTGTAAATGTTCTGTAGAGTTCTAAGCTCCAAGTACACACCAGAGGGAGAACCTCTCTCCCACAGAAAACACTTTTCCCTGCTACCTGAAACGCCTCAGTGGGATTCCAGCTGTTACGTAGTGACATCATCATGCAACACAGTCCTTACTGCCAGCCTACCGGCAAGCTCAGCGTACCTTCACACACCACACAGAGAGCTACACCAGTACAAACTGACCACTCTGAAACCAGTCCGCTCCAGTCCAGCTGGTGAAGTTAGATCTACCAGCTTGTTCTACTGGACTTCAGACTCTGGATCAAACTGATACAGCACAACCGACACCATGTAAGAACAGCCACAGCCATGTGGGACTTTGTAGCTGAATGACCAGTCCAAGCAGAGTTGGTGAGCTGACCAATCAGAGCACGCTGGGCCCATGCAGAGGCAGGGCTCAAAGACACAGGAGCTCTAACAGAGCGTTTCAGACAGAGAGTGAATACAGACATACAGTATGGGGGAAATACTGAAGCATGTGAATCTGTTCTAGTAGAACCCAAACACACAATTATCAGCACTGATGATCAGCAGAACCGGTTCCCTTCTGGTTCTTTCCTGCAGTGCTGTAGTTTCCTCCATTCCAGTGTAATAATGTTTTCACTGGGAGCTTTAGGAAGACCCTCCTCCATCACCGTGAGTACTGTAGGGGGTTAAAGGCTCTCTAGGGTGACTCCAGGAGAGATCTGCGTGACCTGCCTGGCACTGCTGATAGAGAACCGGGTGTGTTGTGTGTGTACTATAACCCTTATATGGATCTTGAATATGTGTTCACTGTCAGCACTGTGCTGTTATGTGTTGGGTTGTGTTGAGTAGAGTGACTCATGGCTTCAGTCCATCTGCTTTAGACTCACACACTCTCTCTCCTTCTACTGCCCTCTCAGTGCGTAATGGTGTGTATGTGTGAGTGTGTGTGAGTGTAAATGTGTGTGTGTGTGAGTGTGTGTGTGAGTGTGTGTGTGTGTGTGATGGTGTTAAGTGGTGTTTGTACAGGCTAATCTCCACTTAGGGTCAATCACAGTCAGCAAACAGCACACTGGGATTCCTTCTGCTTACTGCATCTCAAGTCACCTCTCTCTCTCTCTGTATCACTCTTTGCCTCTCTCTCTCTCTCTCTCTCTCTCTCTCTCTCTATCTCTCTGTATCTCTCTCTGTGTGTGGGAGTCATTTAAGAGTGAGTTGAGCAGAGTGTCATTTAAAGGTGAGTTGTGTACCAACTTGCTTAAATGTGAGTTGGAGTCGAGAGTGATTTAAGGCCCAGCGAACAGAGCCTAGTGCCTGAACACAGACACAGTTCAACTTTTCAGAGAGAGGGAAAGAGAGAGGGAAACAGAGAGGGGGGGGGGGGGGGGGGGGGGGGGGGGGAGGGGGGGACAGAAAGAGAGAGAGAGAGAGAGAGAGGGAGAGGGATAGAAAGAGAGGCCAAAGAGTGAGGGGAGATGAGAGGGGGGGTGAGGGAAGAGAGAGAGAAAAGAATTAAGAGTAGAGGGGTGGGAGAGGGCCAGGGAGGGAGGGAGAGTGGGAGAGACAGAGGGGAGAGAGAGAGGGACAGGAGGGGAGAGAGGAGAGGGAGGGGTGAGAGAGAGGGAGGGAGAGAGAGGAGTGGGGAGGAGAGAGGGAGAGGATGAGAGGGAGGGGGAGAGAGGAGGAGGAGAAAGAGAGAGGGTGATAGAGAGGGAGGGAGGGAGAGGGAGGGAGAGAAAGAAAAGGAGCGAGAGAGAGAGAGAGAGAGAGAGCGAGAGAGAGAGAGAGGGAGGGGGAGAGAGGCGGAGGAGAAAGAGAGAGGGTGAGAGAGAGGGAGGGAGGGAGAGAGGGGGAGAGAGAGAGAGAGAGAGAGAGGGAGAGAGAGGGTGAGAGAGAGGCAGAGAGAGGGAGTGAGAGAGAGAGAGGGAGAGGGTGAGAGAAAGGCAATGAGAGGGAGGGAGAGAGAGAGAGAGGGAGAGAGAGATGAGGGGAGAGAAGTAACGAGAAGGGAGAGAGATGTGAGACGGAGGGACTGAGGGAGAGAGAAGAAAGGCGAGAGAGAGAGAGGGAGGAGAGAGGAGAGCGAGAGAGGAGAGAGAGGGACGAGAGAGAGAGAGGGAGGGGGAGAGAAGAGGAGGAGAGGGGGAGAGAGAGGGTGAGAGAGAGAGCAGAGAGAGAGGGAGGGAGAGAGAAGGGGGGAGGTCTCGTGAAAGGGAGAGAGTGAGAGAGAGGAGAGAGGGAGAGGATGAAGAGGAGAGAGGAGAGAGGAGAGAGGGAGAGTATGAAGAGGAGAGAGGAGAGAGAGGGAGGGGGAGAAGAGAGAGGAGCAGAAAGAAGAGGGTGAGAGAGAGAGCTGAGGGCTAGAGAGAGAGACAGAGATGGAGAGGCGTGAGAAGAGAGATAGGCAGAGAGAGGGAGAAGGGAGAGAGAGGTAGAAACAAGAGAGAGAGAGGAAAGAGTGAGAGGCGAGGAGAGAGAGAAAAAGGGAGGAGAGGGAGAGACGAAGGAGAGATGAGAGAGAAAGAGTGGAGGAGCACGAGCAGTGAGAGAGATTAGAGCGAAGAGAGAGAGAGGAGAAAGCGAGAGGAGGATGAGAGAGGAGGGGGGAGAGAGAGAGAGAGAGGGAGAGAGAGAGAGAGAGAGAGAGGCAGAGAGGGGGGGGGAGAGAGAGAGAGAGGCAGAGGGGGGGAGAGAGAGAGAGAGAGATGGAGAGTGGGGGAGGGAGAGAGAGAAAAGGTGAGAGAGAGAGAGAGAGAGAGAGAGAGAGAGAGAGAGGGTGAGAGAGAGGGAGGGAGAGAGAGAGGGGGGGGGGGAGAGAGAGAGAGAGGGGGGGAGAGAGAGAGAAGGAGAGAGAGGCACTAGCAGTAAATAGAGTTAACGCAGAAGAACGGGCTTCTCTGAAACGGAGGGAGTGATGGTAGAAGGTCAGGATGAAGCCCGGGAAGCTAATTACAGAGCCGAGTCGCTGCACGAGTGTGAAATTGGAGCTTTTCACAGTCATTCAAAACATTTAGTGAACGTGCTGCAGCTCCTTCTCCTCCTCCTTACACCAGCCTGCCTGCGACCCTGAGTGACAGGCAGAGGAGCAGAGGGGTCCAGGGGGATACCGGACGCAGCAGAGGGGCCCTGACCCTCAGAGGGCCCAACCCTTAGAAACCTTCACAGGTGAAAAACAGGGTGACCCTCCAAACACACCCGCACCCCCAATACCCAACCTGGGTTCCCTCACAGCTACAGACATAAGGCGGGGCCACACAAACAGCCTTACCATCCGTCCACTCCCTGTTTCTGCAGCTCGGAGATCCCGAACGACAGAGAGCCCATGAAGTCGTTCCTGCTGGTCAGGTCCCAATCCCAAATCTCCACCGACAACCTGCGGTCCTTATCAGACTCCTTCAGATTACTGGGAGAAAGAGAGAGAGAGAGAGAGAGAGAGAGAAAGAGAGGGAGGGAGGTCACAGTATATACAGAAACCCAGAGAACCTTCAAAGAACCTGGAGGTCTGTATGTGATGCACAGTGGAGTCTCTTACAATGTGAAGGTTTCGTTCCATGTGGGGTTCAGGCAGCACTTGATGGTTTTGGTTTTCTGTTTGCTCTCACTTTTGGGGTCCGGGATCAGCTTAAGTTTGACATACGGATCAGACAGCCCGTTAGGGTCCATGGGCACCAGGTTCTTCGCCTCCTTAACTAAACCAAACAAACAACAGTATGTAAAGAACTCACCCTCACAACCAGTGCTCAGTACGGAACCTAATAGCCTGAGGAGGTCAGACTGTGTGCTACGGTGTGCTGTTAAAACCAGACCGGACCTGCTGGTGTTGGTGGTCTGCTTCAAGGCAGTCTGCCTCCAAACTCAAAATCTGGAACGTTCTTTTAGGATCCCCCTGTTTCTTAGCAGAGATCAGTTGTGGGGGGACTTCAGGGATCTGTTTTGGGCCCTGTTCTGTTCTCAGTATATGTGGTTCCCTTTGGGTCCATCCTTCTAAAGAACTCCATTCCAGCAGTTGTACCTTCCTCTAAAACTGGTGTCCAGGGTCCTTTCTGTGTGGAGTTCCCTAAAGGAACGTTCCGGAGCACTGCTGCATCATTACAGTGTATCCCTCAGCCTCACCCACACAGTACGTACGGAACCTTGGTTTGGATGGTTCCTTAAAAGTTCCTAAGCTCTACATAGAAACTCATTCTTAAATGGTTCTTTTCATGATAATGAAAGGTTCTACTGTTGCAATGTTCTGTTTGTAAAATAGAAGAACTTTCCAGAGCTATATAGAACCATTAAATAGAACCATGTACAGCATATTCTCTGTCAATCTAGATAGAACTCATGGGTTCAAGGGTCAACTCAAGGGTTACTTTATTATTAGTACTCCCAACCAAGCATTAGCATAGCTACTGCCACGCCCGTCACTACAGCAGTGGTTCTAACCTTCCCTCTCGGCCCGAGGGAAGGAGCCAATCTGATACCCAGAGAACTTTAGCCGTTAGCTTGCGGTCCTCCGGATGTGACGAGTTGGTTCTGTGGTTTGAGTGATCTACTTTCTCCACGTTAGCGGTGATCTGAAGACCACAGTCATACGGCTTCAGTGAGATAGCCAGCTTTGTTAGCATTAGCATTAGCAATGTTCCTTCTGCATTAGCCTGCTAATAACAACCCCACCCTCAAAAGCCCACCCGCTGTTGCTGTTGTGCAGGAGGACGTGTCTACAGCAGGCGTATCGATGGTGACGTATAAAGGAGGGTCTGTTTAATCTGAATCAGCCATCGTTTTTCTCGCATGCTGGTGAACACACAGCTCACGTAGACAGTTCCGGTCCCCTCCAGCAGGGCGGGGCCGCGCTGAGCCCAGACTCCAGAACGTGTTTGGTATTCCTGCGCTAATTGGGGTTGACCTCAGCACTTGACCGGCAAACCAATTAATCCACGGGGAACACAGCGGCCCTGAGATTCAAACAGCCAGTGAAATTAGCATAACGAGCGAAGGAAGGCTGGTGTGGTCATTAAGGCAGTGTGTGCGCAGACACCGTCCTCGGCTTGCTCCGTCGCAATTAGCAGGCCTGAGTGTGTTTTACTGCACCCAGCTTAATTTGGCAGTTAATGACGGTCACACACAGCCTGCTCCGTAAAACACACTCCCTCATCCGCAGCTCAGAGAGGGGCGCAGGTCCAGCATGCGACTGTACGGCATGTGCACAGCTGTGGGAGGAGCGGCGGTGTGACAGCAGACTCTGACGTATTCCCAGCATGCTGGATTCAGTGGTTTACAGATTAGCTCCACGGAAGATACAGAATAATTAGACATCAGATTAACATCTGATAATCCAGCGGGTTAAAGGGTTAAACCACCCCGTAACTCTGAAACACAGCGCTGCTTACAGAAACTGGCCAGGGATAAACAAACCCACACTGCCCCCTGGTGTGGTGGATGAGCATGACACTGCAGCAACAGAGCTGCCCTGAGCTGGTTGGGTGAACATCCTCAGAGGGGTTTAAAGATCTGTGACCTCATAAACCCACACCAGTCTGGGGCAAATAATACTAATATTGATAACAATAATAATATTAACAATAGTACTAATCATAATAACAGTATTACAACCACATCTAATAACCATAACATTAATAATAAATAATATTACTATAAAAATAATAATAGTCATAACAACAATGCTACCGCTAATAAAAGTACTAATGCTACTACTAATAAAAATAGTAGAAAAAGGAAATAAAAATATTAATAGCAGTAATAATAATAATAATAATAATAATAACAATAATAATAATAATAATAATAATAACAATAATCACAATAATAATAATAATAATAATAATAATAATAATAATAATAATAATAACAATAATCACAATAATAATAATAATAACAATAAGACAGTCTGGACCGCTGTAACGTGAAGAATCAAGTTCACACTGTCTGAACACCTATTAACCAATAAACAGCTAATAGCTGATACACACGATAACTGATTCTCAACTTACTCCAGCACTGCTATATCTCAGTTCAGTCTAGCACCCCCTATTTCTTAACTGTCTAGTGCCCCCATATCTCAGCTCAGTCTAGCACCCGCTGTACATCAGCTCAGTCTAGCACCCCTATTTCTCAACTCAGTCTAGCACCCCTATTTCTCAACTCAGTCTAGCACCTTCTATATCTCCGCTCAATCTAGAAACCCAGACTAGCACACCTATCTCTCAGCTCAGTCTAGCATCCGATTCTAGACAGTCCAGTGTCCCCATATTTCAGCAACCTCAATAAGAATTCTAGATTATCATAAAATTATAAAAACTATTTACATAGTTTATCACTGTTAATTACACATTAATGTGTAGTAGTTAATGTGTAATCATTAATGTGTAGTAGTTAATGTGTGGTTGTTAATGTGTAGTAGTTAATGTGTGGTTGTTAATGTGTAGTAGTTAATGTGTGGTTGTTAATGTGTAGTAGTTAATATGTAATCATTAATGTGTAGTAGTTAATGTGTGGTTGTTAATGTGTAGTAGTTAATATGTAATCATTAATGTGTAGTAGTTAATGTGTGGTTGTTAATGTGTAGTAGTTAATATGTAATCATTAATGTGTAGTAGTTAATGTGTGGTTGTTAATGTGTAGTAGTTAATATGTAATCATTAATGTGTAGTAGTTAATGTGTGGTTGTTAATGTGTAGTAGTTAATGTGTGGTTGTTAATGTGTAGTAGTTAATATGTAATCATTAATGTGTAGTAGTTAATGTGTAGTTGTTAATGTGTAGTAGTTAATGTGTGGTTGTTAATGTGTAGTAGTTAATGTGCAGTAGTTAATGTGTAGTTGTTAATGTGTAGTAGTTAATGTGTAGTTGTTAATGCGTAGTTGTTAATGTGTAGTTGTTAATATGTACTTGTTAATGTGTAGTAGTTAATGTGTAGTAGTTAATGTGTAGTTGTTAATGTGTAGTTGTTAATATGTACTTGTTAATGTGTAGTAGTTAATGTGTAGTAGTTAATGTGTAGTTGTTAATGTGTAGTTGTTAATGTGTAGTTGTTAATATGTACTTGTTAATGTGTAGTAGTTAATGTGTAGTTGTTAATGTGTAGTAGTTAATGTGTAGTTGTTAATGTGTAGTTGTTAATGTGTAGTAGTTAATGTGTAGTTGTTAATGTGCAGTAGTTAATGTGTAGTTGTTAATGTGTAGTAGTTAATGTGTAGTTGTTAATGTGTAGTTGTTAATGTGTAATTAATAATGTGCAGAAGTTAATGTGTAGTTGTGAATGTGTATTTGTTAATGTGTAGAAGTTAATGTGTAGTAGTTAATGTGTAGTTGTTAATGTGTAGTAGTTAATGTGTAGTTGTTAATGTGTAGTTGTTAATGTGTAGTAGTTAATGTGTAGTTGTTAATGTGTAGTAGTTAATGTGTAGTTGTTAATGTGTAGTTGTTAATGTGTAATTAATAATGTGCAGAAGTTAATGTGTAGTTGTGAATGTGTATTTGTTAATGTGTAGAAGTTAATGTGTAGTAGTTAATGTGTAGTTGTTAATGTGTAGTAGTTAATGTGTAGTTGTTAATGTGTAGTTGTTAATGTGTAGTAGTTAATGTGTAGGGGTTAATGTGTAGTAGTTAATGTGTAGTAGTTAATGTGTAGTTGTTAATGTGTAGTTGTTAATGTGTAGTAGTTAATGTGTAATTAATAATGTGCAGTAGTCAATGTGTAGTAGTTAATGTGTAGTAGTTAATGTGTAGTTGTTAATGTGTAGTTGTTAATGTGTAGTAGTTAATGTGTAGGGGTTAATGTGTAGTAGTTAATGTGTAGTAGTTAATGTGTAGTAGTTAATGTGTAGGGGTTAATGTGTAGTTGTTAATGTGTAGTAGTTAATGTGTAGTAGTTAATGTGTAATTAATAATGTGCAGTAGTCAATGTGTAGTAGTTAATGTGTAGTTGTTAATGTTTAGTTGTTATTGTGTAGTTGTTAATGCGTAGTGGTTAATGTGTAGAAGTTAATGTGTAGTAGTTAATGTGTAGTTGTTAATGTGTAGTTGTTAATGTGTAGTAGTTGATGTGTAGTAGTTAATGTGTAGTAGTTAATGTGTAGTAGTTAATGTGAGAAGTGGTTGAATATTTTACACCAGTAGTTAACAATCACCATAAACAATCACTAACCCCTCAGTGTCTATACCACACCTAATAACAGAGCTCATATAACATTTAGATCGCCTGTCATTAATCTGCCTCTGGTAAAGAAACCCACTCAGTCAGCTCCAAACACCCCCAACAATTACACAGACAACATCGCCCTCTGCTGGACACGCAGAGTAACTGCTACAGTAGGACTGATTCTCAGACCAGGACAAACTCATCAACATCATCACTGTAAATGAATAACCCTCCAGCAGCTGAACACGTGCCGTAGGTTGCCCATGGAGAAGATCTCAGTGTTGTTCAGACCGAACAGACTTCACGCTGACACGCCAGACTGGTATATGGAGTGTTGAGTATTTCAGACAGACCAACACCTCCACTGTAAGCAGCACACTGGAGATCCACACCATGTTGTGTCTCTCTGAGGTCACCACCAGGGGGCAGCAGATGCAAACAGGTGGATCAGTGAAACCGTTTCACATAGCAGGTCTATTATTACCACCACAGCCAGGCGGTTTACGGCCAGCGTGAAGTCTGGTTGGTCTGAACACCACTGAGATCTTCTCCGTCAGCTGCCCCTAGTCCCTCCGAGCTCTGACTGGGGGGTGTGGTCAGCTTCTTTGGCTGTAGTGCTGGAGCTATGAGGACTGTACTTTACTTTATAAATCAGTTATAAGCATGTAATAATGCAGTAATATCACAGTAACAAGCTCTCCTCACCTAGCGCAGACGTGCTACTAGATAGACCGTGTTGACGACCGTGTATGAAGATACATGTGGTGTGATTTTTAGGTGTAACTTGTTTCTGAGTCTGTGCTTTATAACACAGTAACACTGCTGTAGTAACAGCTAACACTAAAAGAGCATGGGATGTAGTTCAGCCCTGATGCCGTTTAATCTCTGAATATTGATATTAATATTGTCCAGTTTTACTGCAGTGACTGTCTGTAACTACGTCTGTCCATCACACTGATAAGAGCAGTGGAACTGATAACACCATCCCAGGAGAACCTCTGCACTAGGGTTAGGGTTGGGGTTATAGAGCCATAATAACTCTAATATTATAAAGGCCTGTAATGTGATCCGCTGATTAAACAGATGAACGCTGGACTGTATATATTATTGAACAGAAATAATATTAAATTACTGACTAATTATTTCACATTTATAATCAAATAGGAAAAAAACATTTTATATATACTTTCTTACCATCAGGTTTAATTACTGACCTCTTACTGGTACAATTACTAGATTTTTATTTACCGTTAGCGGTGTTAAGTCAGGACAACTCATTATTACCATGTTATTACATGCTTATTACTAATCTGATAGGTTAAAAACTTCTGGAAACCAGGCTATTGTAGTACTCCACCCATTAGCCTCAGTTATACATCATCACAGACACTGCCCGAAAGCATGTGGAGATGTTCAGTAACCTAACAGACCTGATTACGTCGTTTGTGGTTTCTGTAAACATGGACTAACGAACATTAGGAAGGCTAAAAACTGTAGCAGCCACCTGGAACACATAGAGCTTGAGTCTATGTTTTAACATGGACGTGTGTAATAGGCCAGCCTGTGGTTACCTACGCTACAACAAGTAATACCAGCTGAATATAGATCATACGCCTGATCTGACTCACTATCACACTCATGAAAGACCTTTACACAGCTATACATCACTGAAATAGAGGAGTGTATGGAAATGCTTCACTTCCTCCTTTGCAGAACGTAGCTCAGTTCCTCTTTTAGACCCAAATATAACCCCATTCAGACTCGCCTGAGGGTGGAGCGGGCCCTACACATGAATGACCATGTGGGCCATATCCCCTCTACACTTCCTGTAGTGTATTACAGTCTGTTAGAATGACCGTGTGTGTTATATCGCCCCCTACACTTCCTGTAGTGTATTACAGTCTGTCAGAATGACAGTGTGGATCATATCGCCCCCTACACTTCCTGTAGTGTATTACAGTTTGTCAGGGTAACTGCCCTGCTCTGCTCTGGTCCAGTGAGTGCCTGTGTGTGGGTGTATAACTCACTGCTGACGGTCAGGACATTGTTCTGGATGTTAGCAGTGATCTGGATGCGGCCACGGCGCTCGGTGTGATCAGTCCCACACAGACTGGGAACATTCGCCACACAGCGCTTATGGATGTTCATCATACAGTCTGTGAAAGAAAGAGAGAGAGAGAAAGATAGAGAGAGGGAGGGAGAGAGGGCGGGAGACAGGGAGAAAGAGTGAGAGAAACAGAGACAGAGAGAGTGGGAGACAGGGAGAAAAAGTGAGAGAAACAGAGACAAAGATAGAGAGGGGAGAGAGAAGTGAGAGACAGAGACAGAGAGAGGGCAGAGAGAGAGAGAGAGAGAGAGATGGGAGGTACATGAGACAGGTCTGATTAACACTGTTAGGCAGCTGTTGATAGGAGATGATATAATCAGGTATCACCAACACCTGCAAACCCATTTAAAATATTACAGTGACGGTGGTAATGATAGTACCAAGGTAATTGTGTTAAGGGACATGGTGTTGGTGGTGATAGTAATAGTGATAATGGTAATGATGGTGATGTGAAGATAACAATGGTGGTGATAGTGATGATTTTGGATAAGGGCAATATGATGACAATGATGTGGTGAAGAAGATTATGGTGATATGTAACTGTGGCACTAACAGAGTTTATATTCAAAGATCAATCAAACCATCCAAGAGCTTTCCAAACAAGAGTTGGTGATTATGGCAGTCATAATGGTGAGAGTGATAATGGTGATGACGATGGTGATGGTGATAATGGTGATGATGATGGTCATAATGGTAATGATGATGATGGTGATAATGGTGATGACGATGGTGATGATGATAACGGTGATGATGATGATCATAATGGTGATGGTGATAATGATGATGGTGATAATGGCGATGATGACAGTCATAATGGTAAGGGTGATAATGGTGATGATGATGATGATGATGATGGTGATAATGGCGACGATGATGGTGATGATGATGGTGATAATGGTGAGGTGATAATGGTGAGGTGATAATGGTGATGATGATGGTGATAATGGTGAGGGTGATAATGGTGATGATGATGATGATGGTGAGGGTGATAATGGTGATGATGATGGTGATAATGGTGATGATGATGGTGATAATGGTGAGGGTGATAATGGTGATGATGATTGTGATAATGGTGAGGGTGAAAATGGTGATGGTGATAATGGTGATGATGATGGTGATAATGGTGATGATGATGGTGATAATGGTGAGGGTGATAATGGTGATGATGATGGTGATAATGGTGAGAGTGATAATGGTGATGATGATGGTGAGGGTGATAATGGTGATGATGATGGTGCTAATGGTGAGAGTGATAATGGTGATGATGATGGTGAGGGTGATAATGGTGATGATGATGGTGATAATGGTGATGATGATGGTGAGGGTGATAATGGTGATGATGATGGTGATAATGGTGAGAGTGATAATGGTGATGATGATGGTGAGGGTGATAATGGTGATGATGATGGTGATAATGGTGATGATCATAATGGTGATGATCATAATGGTGATGACGATGGTGATAATGGTGATGATCATAATGTTGATGACGATGGTGATGGTGAATATGGTGAAGGTAATGATGGTGGTGGTGTTGATGGTGATGTAGAATTGTGACAGTACTGGAAAGCAGTTTTCCAGAAATGTAACAGTAACATAAAAATGTAGCTTATTAATGCTTATGATTATTACAAGTATGTACACATATTTTTTCTCCTTCTCCCTCTCTCTTCCACTCCTTCTCTGTCTCTCTCTGTTTCTCTCTGTTTCTCTCTGTGTCTCTCTCTCTGTCTTTCTTTCTCTTTTACAAACACAGACACACTCTAACACTCCCACTCTGCTTCCTGAGGCTCTGTGAAACTCCTCCACAGTTCAGACGGTAAAGGCTGGGGGAAGAACTTTAGCTGGAGTGTAAACAATGTGGAGGATCTACACACACACACACACACACACACACACAGACACAAGCGCAAACAAACACACACACACACACACACGGACACATACACACACAAACACACGCACAAACAAAAACACACACACACACACAATACACACACACACATGCACACACACATAAACAAACGCACACATGCACAAAAACACACACTTACAAACAAACACACACAGCACAGGGTGTAGAAAACACACAGCCGCAGAGCTGAAACATTAGAACTGGCTCTAATGATATTCAGTGCCTCGTGTACATCAGCAGACGGGAAGACTAACACTGCGGTACCTGCACTGTTAATAATCCACTCGTATGTAAACAGAGTTATTGATGTGTGTTCTGTTTACCTCTAACACCACATCACCGTGACCCGAACCTGAGAACCTGAGATCACACACCTGAATCAGTTCATTAAAGAATCATAACTGAATCAAACCCCCAGCGTGGCTGTAGTGTGTATGGTGTGTGTGTGTGTAGTATATGTGTATGGTGTGTGTGTGTGTGCGTATGGAGTGTGAGTTTGTGTGTAGTGTGTGTATGGTGTGTGTGTGTGTGTGTGTGTGTGTGATATATGTGTATGGTGTGTGTGTGTATGTGTGTGTGCATAGTGGTGTATGTGAGTTTATGTGTGTGTTGGTGTGTATGTGTGCGTATGGAGTGTGAGTGTGTGTGTATGGTGTGTGTGTGTGTGTGTGTGTGTGTGTGTAGTATATGTGTATGGTGTGTGTGTGTGTGTGTGTATAGAGTGTGAGTTTGTGTGTAGTGTGTGTGTGTGTGTGTGTGTGTGTGTAGTATATGTGTATGGTGTGTGTGTGTATGGAGTGTGAGTTTGTGTGTAGTGTGTGTGTATGGTGTGTGTGTGTATTATATGTGTATGGTGTGTGTGCGTGTGTGTGTGGTATATTTGTATGGTGTGTGTGTGTATGTGTGTGTGTGTGTGTATGTGTGTGTGTATAGTGGTGTATGTGAGTTTATGTGTGTGTATGGTGTGTGTCTGTGTATGTGTGTGTGTGTATAGTGGTGTATGTGAGTTTATGTGTGTGTTGGTGTGTATGTGTGTGTATGGTGTGTGTGTGTGTAGTATATGTGTATGGTGTGTGTGTGTGTGTAGTATATCTGTATGGTGTGTGTGTGTAGTATGTGTGTGTGTGTGTGTGTGTGTGTGTAGTATATGTGTATGGTGTGTGTGTGTGTAGTATGTGTGTGTATGTGTGTGTATTATATGTGTGTGTGTGTGAGTTTGTGTATTTAATGTGTGTGTATGGTGTGTGTGTGTAGTATATGTGTATGGTGTGTTTGTGTGTGTGTGTTGGTGTGTACGTGTGCGTATGGAGTGTGAGTTTGTGTGTATGGTGTGTGTGTGTGTGTGTGTAGTATATGTGTATTGTGTGTGTGTGTGTGTGTGTGTGTATGTGTGTGTATGGAGTGTGAGTTTGTGTGTATTGTGTGTGTTGGTGTGTGTGTGTGTAGTATATGTGTATTGTGTGTGTGTGTGTGTGTGTGTGTGTGTATGGTGTGTGTGTGTGTATAGAGTGTAAGTTTGTGTGTAGTATGTGTGTATGGTGTGTGTATAGAGTGTAAGTTTGTGTGTAGTATGTGTGTATGGTGTGTGTGTGTAGTATATGTGTATGGTGTGTGTGTGTGTATAGAGTGTAAGTTTGTGTGTAGTATGTGTGTATGGTGTGTGTATAGAGTGTAAGTTTGTGTGTAGTATGTGTGTATGGTGTGTGTGTGTATAGTATATGTGTATGGTGTGTGTGTATTGTGTGTGTTGGTGTGAATAGTGGTGTATGTGAGTTTGTGTGTGTGAGTTTGTGTGTAGTGTGTGTGTATGTGTGCGTATGGAGTGTGAGTTTGTGTGTATGGTGTGTTTGTGTAGTATATGTGTATGGTGTGTGTGTATTGTGTGTGTTGGTGTGTATAGTGGTGTATGTGAGTTTGTGTGTGTGAGTTTGTGTGTAGTGTGTGTGTATGTGTGCGTATGGAGTGTGAGTTTGTGTGTATGGTGTGTGTGTGTAGTATATGTGTATGGTGTTTGTGTGTGTAGTATGTGTGTATGGTGTGTGTGTATTGTGTGTGTTGGTGCGTGTGTGTGTGTAGTATATGTGTATGGTGTGTGTGTGTGTGTGTGTGTGTGCGCGCTGATGGATGACTGAAGTGTTATGAATGTTTAATGTATGGAGACACTGGATCAGCAGCCAGGGAACGCGAGATGGAAGGTCTCTTCATGCAGCTGTTGCTTCATACGGAGCTGAAAATCTCTCATCTTCTGCTGGAAACACGGAACCTCTGCAGCCTCCATTCAGGCGTGAGGACCAGGACTATTAGGTAGTGTTCAGCAGTGTAATCACTGACAGGTCCACCCCATACAGCACTGTCCAGACGCTGATCAGACGTTTCACTCCAGGCATGTAGAAACGCTCATACGAGGGAGACGTGTGTGACACCAGCGTATCACCTTCATGTGAAAGATTTTGAGAGTTTGGGATTCGTTCAGTATCTCAAATCTCACGTGTAAAAGACTATATGTTCATTTAATTATTTATTTGTTAGGAGTGTGATATAAATATAACAACTCTAAACCGTCTTATGCTCATTGGCTAATCCGCTAATGCTAGACAGACACTCATTCTCCCAGCTAGAATTAAAGAGTATAAATTCTGGCTGGTATTAATAAGAAGGTGACATTAAATAGGCTAACGCTAGCATTACCAACGCTGAGGGTAGCAGCTGTGTAGCTGGACCGGTGAGGCTGGATGAGTGTAGCTGGACAAGTATAGATGGGTAAGTGTGGCTGGGTGTGTATAGATGGGTGAGTGTAGCTGGGTGTGTATAGATGGGTGAGAGTAGCTGGGTTAGTGTATCTCGGTATGTATAGATGGGTGAGTGTAGCTGGGTGTGTATAGATGGGTGAGTGTAGCTGGGTTAGTGTATCTCGGTGTGTATAGATGGGTGAGTGTAGCTGGGTGTGTATAGATGGGTGAGTGTAGCTGGGTTAGTGTATCTCGGTGTGTATAGATGGGTGAGTGTAGCTGGGTGTGTATAGATGTGTGAGTGTAGCTTGGTGTGTATAGATGGGTGAGAGTAGCTGGGTTAGTGTATCTCGGTGTGTATAGATGGGTGAGTGTAGCTGGGTGTGTATAGATGGGTGAGTGTAGCTGGGTGTGTATAGATGGGTGAGTAGCTGGGTGTGTATAGATGGGTGAGTGTAGCTGGGTGTGTATAGATGGGTGAGTGTGGCTGGGTGAGTGTAGCTGGGTGTGTATAGATGTGTGAGTGTAGCTTGGTGTGTATAGATGGGTGAGTGTAGCTGGGTGTGTATAGATGTGTGAGTGTAGCTTGGTGTGTATAGATGGGTGAGTGTAGCTGGGTGTGTATAGATGGGTGAGTGTAGCTGGGTGTGTATAGATGGGTGAGTGTAGCTGGGTTAGTGTATCTCGGTGTGTATAGATGGGTGAGTGTAGCTGGGTGTGTATAGATGGGTGAGTGTAGCTGGGTGTGTATAGATGGGTGAGTGTAGCTGGGTTAGTGTATCTCGGTGTGTATAGATGGGTGAGTGTAGCTGGGTGTGTATAGATGGGTGTGTATATCTCGGTATGTATAGATGGGTGAGTGTAGCTGGGTGTGTATAGATGGGTGAGTGTAGCTGGGTGTGTATAGATGGGTGAGTGTAGCTGGGTTAGTGTATCTCGGTGTGTATAGATGGGTGAGTAGCTGGGTGTGTATAGATGGGTGAGTGTAGCTGGGTGTGTATAGATGGGTGAGTGTAGCTGGGTTAGTGTATCTCGGTGTGTATAGATGGGTGAGTGTAGCTGGGTGTGTATAGATGGGTGTGTATATCTCGGTATGTATAGATGGGTGAGTGTAGCTGGGTGTGTATAGATGGGTGAGTGTAGCTGGGTGTGTATAGATGGGTGAGTGTATCTCGGTATGTATAGATGGGTGAGTGTATCTCGGTATGTATAGATGGGTGAGTGTAGCTGGGTGTGTATAGATGGGTGAGTGTAGCTGGGTGAGTGTAGCTGGGTGTGTATAGATGGGTGAGTGTAGCTGGGTGTGTATAGATGGGTGAGTGTAGCTGGGTGTGTATAGATGTGTGAGAGTAGCTGGGTGTGTATAGATGGGTGAGTGTATCTCGGTATGTATAGATGGGTGAGTGTAGCTGGGTGAGTGTAGCTGGGTGTGTATAGATGGGTGAGTGTAGCTGGGTGTGTATAGATGGGTGAGTGTAGCTGGGTGTGTATAGATGTGTGAGAGTAGCTGGGTGTGTATAGATGGGTGAGTGTATCTCGGTATGTATAGATGGGTGAGTGTAGCTGGGTGTGTATAGATGGGTGAGTGTAGCTGGGTGAGTGTAGCTGGGTGTGTATAGATGGGTGAGTGTAGCTGGGTGTGTATAGATGGGTGAGTGTAGCTGGGTGTGTATAGATGGGTGAGTGTAGCTGGGTGTGATAGATGGGTGAGAGTAGTGAATGTAGCTGGGTGAGCGTAGATGGGTAAGTGCAGCTAGGTGAGTATAGCTGGTGGAGCGTGGCTGGGTGTGTATAGACGGGTGTGTACAGATGAGTGAGTGTAGCTAGATGTCTTTAGATGGGTGTGTATAGATGGGTGTGTATAGATGTGTGAGTGTAGCTGGGTGAGTGAAGCTTGGTGTGTACAGATTGGTGAGTGTAGCTGGTTGAGTGTAGCTGGGTCTTTATAGATGAGTGGGTGCAGCTGGGCATGTAAAGATGGGTGAGTGTAGCTGGGTGAGTGAAGCTTGGTGTGTACAGATTGGTGAGTGTAGCTGGTTGAGTGTAGCTGGGTCTTTATAGATGAGTGGGTGCAGCTGGGCATGTAAAGATGGGTGAGTGTAGCTGGGGGAGTGTAATGTATGAGTGTAAATGGATGGGTGTAGCTTGACGGGTGTAGCTGGACAAGTTTAACTGGATGAGTGCTACTTACGATCGCATCGCATGCCCTGGTGGATGAGGCCATACAGCAGCGAGCCGCAGTGATCACAGAACGTTGGGCTGGAATAGGTGTGCACCTTAAACTTGTGCTTACTGCGAGGGTCCTGCAGGGGGAGACAGAGAGCACCATCATTAGAAACTGGACAGAAGGCTGTCACTGATTGATCAGAAGACTGTCCATGACAGGTCAGCAGACTGTCCCTGGTTGGTCAGAAGGCTGTCCTTAGTCCTGGGCTGCTATGGTGGTGTATCTTGGTAAAAATGAGTGTGTGTGTGTGTGTGTGTGTGTGTGTGTGTGTGTGTGTGTGTGTGTGTGTAGGATCCTGCAGGAACACAACCTTCTCAGAACACATCACCAGCAGAAGGAGAAGAAAGAGAAGGAGGAGCAGGAGGAGAACGCAGCATTGTACAAACTCCTTACTGGCACACAGTTTATGGATTATAGATGATCAGTTATGGTTCATGGATTATGAATTATGGGTTATAGATAATCCGTTATGGATTATGGATAATGTGGTGGTGCAGTATATTATATTATATTATATTATATTATATTATATTATATTATATTATATTATATGGCCAACAGACAAACCCTGAGAGCATGAACTCTGAGTACAGGTCACTGCACCAACTGTTCAACACTTGCCCCCTCCACAGCACCACCACAGCACCACCCCCCAAAAAGCAAAAAAACTGATCTATTATTGATCTATTGGTCTATTCAGTGTAGAGGATCACTACACCACCTTTCAGCAACAGCCCCATCTAATATTCACCCCACACACTCTCACACACACACTCTCTCACACACACACTTTTATACACTCTCTCTCACATCATCACATACACAGATAATGAGGTGAATAGAGGTTAATGGGGTGAGAACATGGGTTACAAAAGTAATGGGGCAAATGGGAGTTAAAGGGTTAAACATGCAGGGTTATGGGGTTATTGAGGGAGTTATGGTAAGGGGTTTTGGGTGTCTGAGTAGGTTACACTGAGGAGTTATGGGAGGTTAATGGGGGAGTTATTGGTGGTTATTGGGGGAGTTATGAGGAGTTAATGAGGGAGCTATGAGGAGTTTTTGAGGGAGATATGAGGAGTTATTGAGGGAGATATGAGGGGTATTGGAGGAGTTATTTGGGGGTTATTTTGGGAGTTGTGGGGGTAAATGGGGGAGCTAGGAGAAGTTAATGGGGGAGATATGAGGGGTATTGGAGGAGTTATTTGGGGGTTATTTTGGGAGTTGTGGGGGTAAATGGGGGAGCTAGGAGAAGTTAATGGGGGAGATATGAGGGGTATTGAAGGAGTTATTTGGGGGTTATTTTGGGAGTTGTGGGGGTAAATGGGGGAGCTATGAGGAGTTATTGAGGGAGATATGAGGGGTATTGAAGGAGTTATTTGGGGGTTATTTTGGGAGTTGTGGGGGTAAATGGGGGAGCTATGAGGAGTTAATGGGGGAGATATGAGGGGTATTGGAGTTATTAGGGGAATTATGAGGAGTTAATAGAGGAGCGGTTATTAGCGGTTATTGGTGAAGTTGTGAGGGGTTCATGGGGGGTTATGAGGGATTTATGAAGTTGTTGGGTAAATTATTATATTCGAGGAGCATCGGTGGTTCCAGTAGATTAAATTGGTGGAGTAATGGGCTACAGTGGGGGTAATGAGGAGTAAGTTATGGTGGGGGGTAATGAGGAGTAAGTTATGGTGGGGGGTAATAAGGAATAAGTTATGGTGGGGTAATGAGGGGTAAGTTAAGGTGGGGGTTAATGTCTGGTAAGTTACAGTAGGGTAATGAGGGGTAAGTTATGGTGTGGGGTAATGAGAGGTAAGTTAAGGTGGGGGTAATGAGGG
>JAMWET010002994.1:132500-190000 GCA_024036415.1 Prochilodus magdalenae
AGAGTGTTCAGAACTCTTTGTACTAGATAGGATCTGTTCTCTGACTGGACAACAGGGAATCTCTGAATAAGAGCGTCTGCTAAATTCTGCACATGTACACACACACTTTTCAATAACACAAAGGAGATCCTCAACCTCAAGTCACAAATCGGAACCCTAAACTCCAAATCTGAACTCCCAACCCCCAAATCTGAACACTAACCCCCAAAACTCAACCCCTAACCCCAAAGCTCAGCCATAAATCTGAAACTTAGACACCAAAACTCAACCCTAAACCCCAATTCTG
Organism: Prochilodus magdalenae; assembly: GCA_024036415.1. Lineage (NCBI taxonomy): Eukaryota > Metazoa > Chordata > Actinopteri > Characiformes > Prochilodontidae > Prochilodus > Prochilodus magdalenae. Next base: position 132,787 of record JAMWET010002994.1, read on the forward strand.
AACACTAACCCCCAAAACTCAACCCTTCTGCCAAAATCTAACTTAGACCCCAAACCCAACCCCTTAACCCCTAAAACTCAACCCTTAACCCCAAAACTCAGCCATAAATCTGAAACTTAGACACCAAAACTCAACCCTAAACCCCAAATCTGAACACTAACCCCCAAAACTCAACCCTTAACCCCAAAACACAGCCATAAATCTGAAACTTAGACACCAAAACTCAACCCTAAACCCCAAATCTGAACACTAACCCCCAAAACTCAACCCTTAACCCCAAAACACAGCCATAAATCTGAAACTTAGACACCAAAACTTAACCCTAAACCCCAAATCTGAACACTAACCCCTAAAACTCAACCATAAATCTGAAACTTAGACACCAAAACTCAACCCTACACCACAAATCTCAACCATAAACCCAATATCTGAACCTTAAACTCTAAATCTCAACCCCAAACCTTAACCCTAAACCCCAAATCTCAACTCTAAACCCCACACCTAACCGCAAAATCTCAACCCTATATCCAAATCTTAACCCTATACCCCTAATCTCAACCATAAACCCCACATCTGAACCCTAACCGTATATCTTAAATCACAAACCCTAAACCTAAAACCCAACCCTGCAACCCTAAACCGCAAACAACAATCCTAAACCCCAAATCTTAACCTAAACCCTGACTCGTAACCCTAAACCCTAAATCTGAACCTTAAACCCCAAATCTGAACCGTAACCCCCAAATCTCAACCCCAAATCCCTGAAAGCTGAATCTCAAACACTAAATCACAAATTTCAAACCATAAACCCTAAAAAATAACCCTAACCCCATATCTTAAATAAAAAGGAATCCCAAACCCCTCAACCCTAGACCCCAAAACCTAAACCCAGAGCAGTATAGCTGTTCCCCGTCTTCCAGCACTAAGGGTGTTCAGTAAAGTAGGGTTCAGGTACTTGTTCACCTGTTCGCTTCATCACTCTGACACTCTTCCTGGTGATGGAGTGTAGGAGTGGGTGATGAAGCAGACCACCGGAACAGGTGAGTCACTGGCGAGGTGTGTGGGGGGAGGCAGGCAGGTGGGAATAAAGCTCTGTTAGAGTTTCTCTACAGCATAACATCATCCCTTTTTCATTTACAAATGAAAAGAGAAAGAGAGAGAGAGAGAGAGAGAGAGAGAGAAAGAGAGAGGGGGGAGAGAGAGTGAGTTTGGGAAAGAGAGAGAGAGGGGGTGATTAGCAAAGAGAGAGAGAGAGAGAGAGTGGGGGAGAGAAAGAGAGAAAAGGAGGGGGAGAGTGGAGAAGAGGGAGAGTGGGTAAGAAAAAGAGAGAGGGAGAGAGAGAGAGTGGGGAAGAAAGAGAGAGAGGGAGAGAAAGGGGAGGGAGGGTAGGGAAGAGAGAGAAAGGAAGTGGGAAGAGAAAAGGGGATGGAGAGGGAGAGAGGGGAGAAGAAAGAAAGAGAGTGGAAAGAGAGAAAGAGGGAGAGAGACAGCACATCACATCAAACGGCACGTCCCATCAAACAGCAGATCACATCAAACACCAACGTCCCATCAAACAGCAGATCACATCAAACACCAACGTCCCATCAAACAGCAGATCACATCAAACACCAACGTCCCATCAAACAGCACGTCCCATCAAACAGCAGATCACATCAAACACCAACGTCCCATCAAACAGCACGTCCCATCAAACAGCAGATCACATCAAACACCAACGTCCCATCAAACAGCAGATCACATCAAACACCAACGTCCCATTAAACAGCAGATCACATCAAACAGCACATCCCATCAAACAGCAGATCACATCAAACAGCACGTCCCATCAAACAGCAGATCACATCAAACACCAACGTCCCATTAAACAGCACATCCCATCAAACAGCACATCCCATCAAACAGCACATCACATCAAACAGCACATCACATCAAACAGCACATCACATCAAACAGCACATCCCATCAAACACCACATCCCATCAACCAGCACATCCCATTAAACACCACATCCCATTAAACACCACATCCCATCAAACAGCACATCTCATCAAACACCACATCACATCAAACAGCACATCATATCAAACACCACATCACATCAAACACCACATCACATCAAACAGCACATCTCATCAAACACCACATCACATCAAACACCACATCACATCAAACAGCACATCCCATCAAACAGCACATCACATCAAACAGCACATCCCATCAACCAGCACATCCCATTAAACACCACATCCCATCAAACAGCACATCTCATCAAACACCACATCACATCAAACACCACATCACATCAACCAGCACATCCCATCAAACAGCACATCCCATCAAACAGCACATCACATCAAACAGCACATCATATCAAACAGCACATCACATCAAACAGCACATCATATCAAACAGCACATCACATCAAATAGCACATCACATCAAACACCACATTACATCAAACACCACATCACATTAAACAGCACATCCCATCAAACACCACATCACATCAAACGCCACATCCCATCAACCAGCACATCACATCAAACACCACATCACATCAAACACCACATCCCATCAACCAGCACATCACATCAAACACCACATCACATCAAACAGCACATCCCATCAACCAGCACATCCCATCAAACACCACATCACATCAAACAGCACATCCCATCAACCAGCACATCCCATCAACCAGCACATCCCATCAAACAGCACATCACATCAAACAGCACATCCCATCAACCAGCACATCCCATCAAACACCACATCACATCAAACACCACATCACATCAAACAGCACATCCCATCAACCAGCACATCCCATCAAACACCACATCCCATCAAACACCACATCACATCAAACACCACATCACATCAAACACCACATCACATCAAACAGCACATCCCATCAACCAGCACATCCCATCAAACACCACATCACATCAAACACCACATCCCATCAAACAGCACATCACATCAAACACCACATCACATCAAACACCACATCACATCAACCAGCACATCCCATCAAACACCACATCCCATTAAACACCACATCCCATCAAACACCACATCACATCAAACACCACATCACATCAAACAGCACATCCCATCAACCAGCACATCCCATCAAACACCACATCCCATCAACCAGCACATCACATCAAACACCACATCACATCAAACACCACATCACATCAAACACCACATCACATCAACCAGCACATCCCATCAAACACCACATCACATCAAACACCACATCCCATCAAACACCACATCCCATCAAACACCACATCACATCAACCAGCACATCCCATCAACCAGCACATCACACCAACCAGCACATCCCATCAAACAGCACATCACATCAACCAGCACATCACATCAAACACCACATCCCATCAACCAGCACATCCCATCAACCAGCACATCCCATCAACCAGCACATCACATCAACCAGCACATCCCATCAAACACCACATCACATCAAACAGCACATCCCATCAACCAGCACATCACATCAACCAGCACATCCCATCAAACACCACATCACATCAAACAGCACATCCCATCAACCAGCACATCCCATCAAACACCACATCACATCAAACACCACATCACATCAAACAGCACATCACATCAAACAGCACATCCCATCAACCAGCACATCCCATCAAACACCACATCCCATCAAACACCACATCACATCAAACACCACATCACATCAAACACCACATCACATCAAACAGCACATCCCATCAAACACCACATCACATCAAACACCACATCACATCAAACACCACATCCCATCAACCAGCACATCCCATCAACCAGCACATCCCATCAAACACCACATCCCATCAAACACCACATCACATCAAACACCACATCACATCAAACACCACATCCCATCAAACACCACATCACATCAAACAGCACATCCCATCAAACACCACATCACATCAAACACCACATCACATCAACCAGCACATCACACCAACCAGCACATCCCATCAACCAGCACATCCCATCAAACACCACATCCCATCAAACACCACATCACATCAAACACCACATCACATCAAACACCACATCCCATCAAACACCACATCCCATCAAACACCACATCACATCAAACACCACATCACATCAAACAGCACATCACATCAAACACCACATCACATCAACCAGCACATCACATCAAACACCACATCCCATCAAACACCACATCACATCAAACACCACATCACATCAACCAGCACATCACACCAACCAGCACATCCCATCAACCAGCACATCACATCATCAGACGATCCTGTTGTTATTTGTGATGTCTGTCGGACACTGTGCTCTATAGGACCTGATAACACCATTAAGATAGCCCCGCCCATTCTAATTGGTGAGCTGTTACTCCGACTGTGCTGTAATGTTGCTCGTCTCATCAGGTACCCTGCAGGTGACCAAACAAACGGACCCGAATGACCACAGAGACCACCAGAGAGAGACCACCATGAGACTTCAGGTACAGAAACCGGTACAAAGACAAGATCAGCTGGACCAGTCTAACCCGCTCCACAGCCCAGCGTCGGGGGACTCCAGCCCACACTGGGCAGTGGTCATGGTGACCTCAGGCTCATGTGCAGCTGCTCCAGAGGGCCGGTTGTGCTGGTCAGGGTTCTGGCCGTGGAGCGCAGTGCCAGGCGGGTGTCCAGACTGAATGTAGGTTTAGTAATGGTTTAATGAGAATGTGTGGGCCCCTGGGGGGAGGCCTAATTAGCCCACTTCTATAATTGAAGCCCCTCTGAAGAGACTGTGCAGACTCCTCCACACGTCTGTGTTTGACATTGACTATATATATACCTGCACACCCCCCACCTCTCCACACACACACCCTCACTACTCCACACCGCCCCGCTACCAAAGGTGTGTCTTCAGAGACACACCAGCAGATTTACATGCTCACAATCCAGCGACAGTGTCAGAGGGCGGCAGATTCATTACACACGCGATATTGCTTTGTGCGCGTGGCGTGCTGAGGCGGGGGCCGCAGGGAATTGTGGGTATTTCTGGGCCGCTGGAGAACAGACCTGAGCCAGAATGCGGCGTGAAGCTGGAGACCGATGAAAGCACGTCTTTCAGTGGCAGAAAAAGGATGAATGGAGAACCTCTCGCGTCTTCAGAAAAGGAAGCGGTGGGAGCGCTAATGTGGAATTACAGCGTAAAAAGCGTTCCCACCTACACCCTCCATTCCGGAGCCTTCCCGTCCTCGCCTGTAGTAAATCTGTCGGCTGCTCTGGAGGCTCGGCGCTGATGGGAAGCGGGCAGGCCCGGAGAGAGCAGAGGGTGCTGGAGAAGGAGAGGAGGGCGCTCGTAGGGCAGCGTTAAAGGAGCCGGAGCGGCACGGTGGGAGTAAAGGTGCAGACCGAGCGGGCCAAAGGGAACGGAGAGCATGCTTAAGTAAATGAAACCCATCACAGCCTCTCAAAACACAACCAAAGAGCACTAGAGTGATTGGAGAGCACCTCAGACACCGGGAAAGCACTCCGGAATTAAAGGCAGCACCAGGCAATTCCAACAACCCTCCACAACGTTCAGACGCTCTCTTCCTCGCGCACGAGAGAGCAGTGGGGGGACAGAGGACGGGACGGGGGCACATCACACACATCAAATATTAGATATGTGTATATACACACCACTGAGCTCTGGAAGCTAAATGTAGCCATGAGAACATACAGCTGGCACCAGCTAATGCTAACGCTAGCTAACTATCTAGATCACTGCTTCCTGGTGACAACAGTCTACACACAGCGGAGCCATGAACATGAGTGTAGTACCAATGGGTGTAGCATAACCACCACAATATGTGTAACAAAATACATGCCATTTATGTACTGTCACCATGAAAATGGGTGTATGGTAACCAGGGAAATGGATGTAGGGTGTCGATGGAACTGGATGCAGCATAACATTGGGAATGGGTGTAACGTAGCCATGGAAATGGATGTAGTAGTATTATAGAAATTGGTGTAGTGTAACCATGGAAATGAACTTAGGGTAACCATGGAAATGGAGGTAGAATTGCTATTGAAACAGGTGTAGTGTAAAAATGGAAATAGATGTTGTGTAACCATGGCAACAGGTGTAGTGTTACTATGGAACCGGCTGTACTGTAACTATGGAAATGCATGTAGTATTACTATGAAAACGGATGTAATGTAACCATGCAAATGGGTGTAGTAGTATTGTAGAAATTGGTGTAGTGTAACCATGGAAATGAACTTAGGGTAACCATGGAAATGGAGGTAGAATTGCTATAGAAATGGGTGTAGTGTAAAAATGGAAATATATGATGTGTAACCATGGAAACAGGTGTAGTGTTACTATGGAAACGGTTGTACTGTAACTATGTAAATGCATGTAGTATTACTATGAAAACGGATGTAATGTAACCATGGAAATGGGTGTAGTAGTATTGTAGAAATTGGTGTAGTGTAACCATGGAAATGAATGTAAGGTAACCATGGAAATGGATGTAGCATAACCATAGTAATGGATGTAGAATTGCTATAGAAACAGGTGTAGTGTAACTATGGAAATAGGTGTAGTGTAACCATGGAAACAGGTGTACTGTAACTATAGAAATGCATGTATTATTACTATGAAAACAGATGTGACGTAGCCATGGAAATGGGTGTAGTTTTACTATGGAAATGGGTATAATGTAACCATGGAGCCACTCCACATTTAGGCCAGAGAACACCAACCAAACAAACACTAATAGACCCAAATGCTGGGATGGTGTTTGTGTGATCACTGGGAATCTCTAGACCGTTCTCCCTGATTGGGCACCGGATCATTTAGTGCATACGCCTCATTAGAACGTGTTGAAGGGTTGGTGTGCTCTGGGCTCTAGATTAGAGCTGACTCCTCAGACTGTGTGCAGTCAGTGTTCTGATTACAGGAGCTTATCGTCAGAGACAGAGAGACAGAGCTGGAGAAGGAGAGGAAACGGGATAAATCCATTTACTCACGTCTGACGCAGGACCTTTATCTGCTCCGGGACAGGAAAAGGTGACGAATTCATGACAGCGCTTATGAACCACGAAACAGCACACTGAGAAAGAGAAAGGAGAGGGGAGGAGAGAGGAAGATAGAGAGACAAGGAGAGAAAGAGAAGAAGAAAGAGAGTGGAAGAGGAAGAGAGAAAGAGGGGGAGAGAGAGAAAGAAAGGGAGAGGGGGCAGAGTGAGAGAGTGAGAGAGAGGGGAAAGTAAGGGTGAGAGTCAGAGAGAGAGTGAGGGAAAGAGGGAATACGAGAGAGGGAGGGAGAAAGAGAGAGAGAGGAAGGGAGAGAGAGGGAGAGGGAGAGAAAGAGACTGTTAGGATCACAAAGTACCCAAAGCTCCACTTATCCACTTTATCCACCCGCACAGGAGCCGATCCCATCCTCAGTCCTGCTCGTAGGAACACTCCACAGAACCGCAGCACTACAGAACCGCAGCACTACAGAACCGCAGCACTACAACACGAAAACACTAAAAACTATAGCACTACAACACAATGGAATACAGAACTACAGCACTACAACACAATGGAATACAGAACTACAGCACTACAGCACCACCGCAATACAGAACTACAGCACTACAGAACCACCGCAATACAGAACTACAGCACTACAGAACCACAGCAATACAGAACTACAGCACTACAGACCCGCCGCAATACAGAAATACAGCACTACAGAACCGCCACAATACAGGACTACAGCACTACAGACCCGCCGCAATACAGAACTACAGCACTACAGCACCACCGCAATACAGAACTACAGCACTACAGAACCACCGCAATACAGAACTACAGCACTACAGAACCACAGCAATACAGAACTACAGCACTACAGACCCGCCGCAATACAGAAATACAGCACTACAGAACCGCCACAATACAGGACTACAGCACTACAGACCCGCCGCAATACAGAACTACAGCACTACAGAACCACCGCAATACAGAACTACAGCACTACAGAACCACCGCAATACAGAACTACAGCACTACAGAACCACCACAATACAGAACTACAGCACTACAGAACCACCACAATACAGAACTACAGCACTACAGAACCACCACAATACAGAACTACAGCACTACAGAACCACCGCAATACAGAACTACAGCACTACAGAACCACCACAATACAGAACTACAGCACTACAGAACCACCGCAATACAGAACTACAGCACTACAGAACCACCGCAATACAGAACTACAGCACTACAGAACCACCGCAATACAGAACTACAGCACTACAGAACCACAGCAATACAGAACTACAGCACTACAGACCCGCCGCAATACAGAACTACAGCACTACAGCACCACCGCAATACAGAACTACAGCACTACAGACCCGCCGCAATACAGAACTACAGCACTACAGAACCGCCACAATACAGGACTACAGCACTACAGACCCGCCGCAATACAGAACTACAGCACTACAGAACCACCGCAATACAGAACTACAGCACTACAGAACCACCGCAATACAGAACTACAGCACTACAGAACCACCGCAATACAGAACTACAGCACTACAGAACCACCACAATACAGAACTACAACAGTACAGAACCGCCGCAATACAGAACTACAGCACTACAGAACCACCGCAATACAGAAATACAGCACTACAGAACCACCACAATACAGAACTACAGCACTACAGAACCACAGCAATACAGAACTACAGCACTACAGACCCGCCGCAATACAGAACTACAGCACTACAGCACCACCGCAATACAGAACTACAGCACTACAGAACCGCCGCAATACAGAACTACAGCACTACAGAACCACCACAATACAGAACTACAGCACTACAGACCCGCCGCAATACAGAACTACAGCACTACAGAACCACCGCAATACAGAACTACAGCACTACAGAACCACCGCAATACAGAACTACAGCACTACAGAACCACAGCAATACAGAACTACAGCACTACAGAACCACCACAATACAGAACTACAACAGTACAGAACCACCGCAATACAGAACTACAGCACTACAGAACCACTGCAATACAGAAATACAGCACTACAGAACCGCCGCAATACAGAACTACAGCACTACAGAACCACTGCAATACAGAAATACAGCACTACAGAACCACCGCAATACAGAAGTACAGCACTACAGCACCACCGCAATACAGAACTACAGCACTACAGAACCGCCGCAATACAGAACTTCAGCACTACAGAACCACCGCAATACAGAACTACAGCACTACAGAACCACCGCAATACAGAAGTACAACAGTACAGAACCACCGCAATACAGAACTACAGCACTACAGAACCACAGCAATACAGAACTACAGCACTACAGACCCGCCGCAATACAGAACTACAGCACTACAGAACCACCGCAATACAGAACTACAACAGTACAGAACCGCCGCAATACAGAACTACAGCACTACAGAACCACCGCAATACAGAACTACAGCACTACAGAACCACCGCAATACAGAACCACCGCAATACAGAACTACAACAGTACAGAACCGCCGCAATACAGAACTACAGTACTACAGAACCGCCGCAATACAGAACTACAGCACTACAGAACCACCGCAATACAGAACTACAGCACTACAGAACCACCGCAATACAGAACTACAGCACTACAGAACCACCGCAATACAGAACTACAGCACTACAGAACCACTGCAATACAGAACTACAACTGTACAGAACCACCGCAATACAGAACTACAACAGTACAGAACTAAAGCAATACAGCTATACAGAACTACAACAGTACAGAACTACACTACTCTTTATATTCTCCTGGGCAGGTCATGGTCTTGTGTGAGCAGTAGAGGGCGCTAGTGCGCTCATCAACAGTGTCAGACAAACAACAAGCTGGTCATTAACACACGGGTATACTGCATGTTAGTCCCCCCCAAAAACCCACTGAAGTGTGTAGATGTGAGCGGTGTGCAGAAAACGCGTGACAGAGGAACAGCTCAGTCAGCTAAGGATAGCACGCAGCTAGCTAGCTAGCCAGCTAGCCAGTTCATGTGTAAAGATGATTCCTCATGTTCCCTGATCCATCACACATCCAGTCACAGCCATTATTGGTGCTCGTGGAGGTACTATAGTAGGTGCGGTTCGGTCACAGGGGCTCAGTGAGGTTGCACAGGGGGCCTGTTTCAGTCAGGCAGTGTAAATACAGCACACAGACAGAGTCAGATCTGTACTGAGCCTTCAGCAGCTCCACTCCGTCATGCAAATCCAGTATCAAACCACAGAACAGACACAAAACAGCACTGGGCTCATATTTAGAGGAACTCTAAAGGTATCAAATGACCAGCGTCTTGTCAGTTCTCCTAAAGGCTCCTCCCACAGGTGAGCATGAACAGGTGTGGTGAATTTGATCTTTACGGAGTTTATTTTCTTTACGGTTTATAAACAGCCATTATCTAAAGGAACAGCTCCACCCAGAAGGAAGTGTGGGATAGCAGGGCTGTTGGGAAGGAAGATAAAGGTTACCAGGAACAATAAATGATGATACATTCAGACTGATATGATCAATATTTAATGAGCTACACCTACAGGGTCTCTCAGTATGGCGTAGGGCCGCCGTGTTTGCTAACCCAGCATGCCACATGTCTCGGTATGGAGCTGTAGGGGTTCCTAACGGTGTCCTATGATAATCCATCCCATGCAACTTGAATATCCTCATACTGTTCCTGCAGATGGTGCAGCAGGGGTGGAGGTGGAGTGACACCAGACCTTCTGGACGGTGATGTGTGACAACAAATTGTTCATCTGGGCCCTGACCACGGTACCTCCACACATGGATCCGTTGGTCGTCTCCACCAAGACTAAAGCGGGACCCGTCACTGAAGATGACCCACTGCCATTCTGAGTCACTCCATGACAGTCTGGCACGACACCACTGCAGTCTTTGGTGACGCTGAAGTGGTGTTAAGGACCGTCGTCAGACCGGCCTGCGTGCACGTAGTCCTGCGTGGTGCAGCCGTCTGCCAATGGTGCTGCACTAACAGGATGACTCATGGAGGACACCACTGCTCGCTGAATGTCTGGAGTCGTGGCTGTTGGGTCAGTCAGGTACAATGATAAGGCCTGTCCTTGCCTACGTCACATGTGCGGGTGAGTGTGAAACGTAGCATGTCATTAGCATGTCTCATGATGTCAAACCTACACACCAAGTTTCATTCCAGGGGGTCGGTTTCCTCTGGGTGCAGCTGTTCTTCTCGATTTTCTATTTTTGGGGGGCGGCTGAACTGTGCAGATGTGTATCAGACTGGAGAGAGAATATATGACTGGGCCGAGATTAATATAGAGAGTCATGAGAGTGGAAATGTACTGAAACCTCACAGCATAAACTTATGTCTCCACCCACAGACAATAACTCAGAGAGAGAGAGAAGATAACAGAGCGAGGCTGAGAGACAGTGGGAGTGGACTGTGAAGCTCAAACACACTGGGCTCTGGTGCCATATGGTGCAGTAAAACTTGCTCTTTTCATCACCACGGAAAGATCCAAAAGATGAACTCCAAAAGCACCGCCGTAATGAACCACTGCAGGCAGCCTGTGGATAAACACCGTCACTCAGCAGCTGTCATTAGTGATGAAACTCACAGACCGGTCAGGGCCTTGCAGCTAAAACACTGTATCCGTCACCATGAGTTTGGAGAGGAAGTCCAGAAGCTTCAGAGATCCACACAGCCCCACCTTACTCTCAGCTTCAGCTCCCTGACACCAAAGACCTCAGACAGACAGAGCTGAAGCCGAGCTGTCAGTCAAGGGATGTCAGACACATCTACAGTCCCTCTAATCATCACCTCCTCTATAGATTACCCTCCAATCATCACCTCCATCACAGATTACCCTCCGATAATCACCTACGCCAGAGATTACCGTCCAATCATCACCTCCATCACAGATTACCCTCTGATAATCACCTACGCCAGAGATTACCCTCTCAGCATCACCTCCATTAGAGATTACCCTCCAATCATCACCTCCATCAGGGATTACCCTCCAATCATCACCTCCATCATAGATTACCCTCCAATCATCACCTCCATCATAGATTACCCTCTGATCATCACCTGCTCCAGAGATTAGCTTCTGACCATCACTTGTTTCAAAGACCATTCTCTGATCATCACATTGTCCAGAGATTACCCCCTGATAATCACCTCCTCCAGAGATTACCCTCTAATCATCACCAGTTTCAGAGATTACCCTCCGATCATCACCTTCTCTAGAGATTACCCTCTGATCATCACCTGTTTCAGAGATTACCTTCTGATTATCACATCCTCCAGAGATTACCCTCTGATCATTACCTCCTTCAGAGATTACCCTCCGATTATTACCTCTTTCAGAGATTACCCACCGAACATCCCCTACTCAAGAGATTACCCTCCAATCATCACCTTCTTCAGAGATTAACCTCTAATCATCACTTCCTTCAGAGATTACCCTCTATTCACCACTTGTTCTAGAGATTACTCCAGAGATTACCCTCTAATCATCACCAGTTTCAGAGATTACCCTCTGATCATCACCTCCTCTAGAGATTACCCTCCGATTATTACCTCTTCCAGAGATTAACCCCAGTACATCACCTACTCCAGAAATGACTCTCCGATCACCTTCTTCAGAGATTAGCCTCTAATCATCACTTCCTTCAGAGATTACCCTCTGATCATCACCTGTTTCAGAGATTACTCTTTGATCATCACCTGTTTCAGAGATTACTCTTTGATCATCACCTGTTTCAGGGATTACCCTCTGATCATCACCTGTTTCAGAGATTACCCTCTGATCATCACCTGTTTCAGAGATTACCCACTGATCATCACATCCTCCAGAGATTATCCTCTGATCATCACCTGGTTTAGAGATTACCTTCTGATTGTCACCTGGTTTAGAGATTACCCTCTGATCGTCACCTGGTTTAGAGATTACTCTCTGATCGTCACCTGGTTTAGAGATTACCCTCTGATCGTCACCTGGTTTAGAGATTACTCTCTGATCGTCACCTGGTTTAGAGATTACCCTCTGATCATCACATCCTCCAGAGATTACTCTCTGATCATCACCTGTTACTAAACTGACAGGATTTTGAGATCAGTAACTGAACAACTGGCTGCAGTTTAGGGGTGTTAAGCTGTAAACAGGTGAGATCCTTTTTCGCCGTTCCTCAGGCCTGATCTGCTCTTTCATTATTAATCACTCTATTAAATATTCACGCAGAGGCACAGCAGGCGTGTTTAGGTCTGGATCAGCACCACCGGACTGCAGAGGGGTCAGATGGGTTTGGTTCTGACCACAGCAGCCACAGTATGCCGCTGTGAGTCACACCGTCACTGGAGCTCAGATTCAATTAAAACCCAGAGAGAGAAAAGCTGCCTGCTTCTCCAGCACAATGAGGATCATTCTGTACCGCAGTGGAGCCTCAGAGAAACACAAGGGCACTCCCACACACCCGCACAAACACACACACATGCACACTCACACAAGACACACACACTCGCACTTAAGTGCACACGCCCACTGAAACACCCACGCACTCGTATATCTGGCTGCTGTAGAGCCGAAGTCTCTGATGATTCTCTGATTATAGCAGCTACACTCATATAAATAAAGGTTCCTAAACGGTTCCTGCCACTTTCAGGAAAAAACCTTTAATTGAAACGGAACCTTCACGCCACGTTCAGACCTTAAACAGGTTCCTCACACTTACAGATCACATCTACAGGAAGAGTGCATTCCCTGAAAGACTCTACCGCACCACCTCTCCATCCGCACTGCTGGAAACCCTGAGGGCGGAAGGTCAATGGTCCTCCAGCAAGCTGCCCACTTACACCCCGCTCTATATATATTTGTGCAGACCTAAAAGCCCTTCAATGGACGGTTCTACGGGGAACCATTTTTTGTAAAAGGGCTGTGTGAGCATGAAGGACCTTTTTAAAGTCTACAGAATCTACACATTGTGTTAAGCGTCCAGGCGGAACCCCTACATCGGTACTGAGGTTCACTTTACATCATTAACACTATGGGAAGGTTCTCATCACAGGTTCTTCTACATCAACCGAAGAAACCTTTGTGGCACCCCTATTTGCAGGGCCGGACAAGGAGAGGAAATCTGCTCACTGGCACCAGCAGGGTTAGCGTTAGTTAGCATTAGCTATATTCTGCTTGTGCTGAACGTAATCTGCTACGTTTAGTTTCTTGAGCTTGACTGTTTGGTTCTAGCTCTGGGGCTAAGAGGCTAATCGGTGTTAGGTAACAGCGAGTCATAAAAAAAGAAACAGGTCTGTTAGAGATAATGAACATCTCCATCTCCACGCGGTTTGAGGGATGAAGATAAGGTTGGTTCCTCATTCCAGTCTTCCATTCCACCTTAAATGGTGCAGCCGTTACATTGTGGAACCTAAAGCTAGCAAACAGGAAGTCACTCTTACTAGCATGCGTGTGACAAGTGTGTGATGACTTAGAGTTATCCATGCTAGCTGGTGGGCTACATGCTTCCTGGTTTGTAGCTCCACTGTTGACGGTGAAGGGGCTCGCTGTGTATGGAAAGAGAACACTGGGAGATCACTGCGGGGAACAGTGAGGAAAATGTTGAAAGAATGCTAAGACCACTGAAGGAACTCTAAGAGAATGTTGTGAGAGTGCTGAGGGAACACTGATGGAATGCAGTGGGAACATTACAGGAACTCTGCTGAGAGAACACTAAGAGAACGCTGAGGGAACACAGCGAGAACACTAAAAATGCTGAGGAAACACTGATGGAACACGGAAAGAACATGAAGCAAACAATAAGGAACACTAAAGGAACACCATTGGAACCAGGAGGGAACCGTGAAGTGATGTTGGGATAATCATGAGGTAGCATGAGGAAGCGCTGACAGAATGCTGAGGATAATCATAGGGAGCACTTAGGGAAAGCAGAAGGGAAACTTGAGGATGACCTGAGGGAACGCTGACGGAAAACAGAGTGAAGGAGGATGGAATGCAAGGACAGCTACAGCTAGGCTAATGCTTCAGCCACAGCTAAGCTAACACTTCACCTACAGCTAGGCTAACACTTCAGCCACAGTTACGCTAACACTTCAGCTACACCTAGGCTAACAGGTCAGCTACAGTTAGGCTAACATTTCAGCTACAGTTAGGATAACACTTCAGCCACAGTTACGCTAACACTTCACCTACAGCTAGGCTAACAGGTCAGCTACAGTTAGGCTAACATTTCAGCTACAGTTAGGATAACACTTCAGCCACAGTTACACTAACACTTCAGCTACAGCTAGGCTAGCAGGTCAGCTACAGTTAGGCTAACATTTCACCTACAGCTAGGCAAACACTTCAGCCACAGTTACGCTAACACTTCAGCTACAGCTAGGCTAACAGGTCAGCTACAGTTAGGATAACAGTTCAGGTAGGGTAACAGTTCAACAACAGCTAGGCTAACACTTCAGCCAAAGTTAGGCTAACACTTTAGCTGCAGCTAGGCTAACACTTCAGCCACAGTTACGCTAATACTTCAGCTACAGCTAGGCTACCAGGTCAGCTACAGTTAGGATAACAGTTCAGCTAAGGTAACAGTTCAACAACGTCTAGGCTAACACTTCAGCCAAAGTTAGGCTAACACTTAGGGAAAGCAGAAGAGAAACTTGAGGATGATCTGAGGGAACGCTGACGGAAAAGAGAGAGAAGGAGGATGGAATGCAAGGACAGCACCTGAGGAAACAGAGGGGAAACACAGTAAACACATAGAGAACGCTTAAGGAACACTAAGGGGAAAAAGCAGGCACATTGAAGGAAGACTGATGGAGCACTGAAGGAACACCAATGGATACCTGAAGGAACAGGAAAATTCTCAGGGGTCAAAACTGAGAAATCTGCAAAGGAATATTAATGGCGAACAGAGGGAGCGCTCAAGGAACACTGAGATAACCTGGAGGAAAATCTGGGGGAACACTGTGGGAATCCAGGGGAACACTAAAGGAATGATGTGGGAACACTAAGGGAACGCTAAAGGAAAGCCAAGCTGTCCTTGATTGGCCTTGTTTCAGAGAAGCAGCCAGACGCAGACAGAGCAGGATGTCTATTATCCCGAGTCCTTGTTAAAAAGGACAAAACAGTGGGAGATATTTTAGCCCATGTGTATCTGTCTGACCCCTCGAACACTGGTATCGGGAAAACAGCAGGAATAACGAGGACATGTATTCATCAGAGACACAAACAGGCTGAGAAGCATCCTTCAGAAGTCCGCACTGTAACTGACCACACAGCTAAGCATGAACAGGTGAAGTCAATCAGATCTTTACAGGGTGTAAAATACAGAACTACACATACAGGAGTAGGGTCTCTCAGTATGGCATCGCGCCGCCATGTTTGCTAACCCAACATGCCACACGTCTTGGCATGGAGTTGTAGAGGTTCCTAATGGAGTCCTGTGATAATCCATCCCATGCAGCTTGAATATTCCCACACAGTTCCTGCAAATTGTGCGGTAGGGGTGGAGATGGAGTGACGCCAGGTTGTTGATCGTCTCCATCAACACAAAAGTGGGACTCGTCACTGAAGATGACCCGCTGACTTTCTGAGTCAGTCCATGACAGTCTGGCACGACACCATTACAGTCTTTGGTGACGTTGATGTGGTGTCAAGGACAGTCATTGCAATAGTCTGCATGCATGTAGTCCTGCGTGGTGCAGCCGTCTACCAATGATGCTGCACCAACAGGTTGACTTATGGAGGACATCACTGCTTACTGAACGTCTGCAGTCGTGGCTGTTGGGTCACTCCATCCATGACAGACAATCTGTGTCATTCCTATCTGTCGTTTCTGAGTGTTTATAATTATACATATATACTGTGTGAGTGCAGGACACACAGACCACTAAAGAACCTCAGCAGTGGAGAACCTCAGCAGTGGAGAACCTCAGCAGTGGAGACTTCTACTGCTAAATGAGGTTATAAGGTGCTTTGCAGTGAAAGTGTGTTAATGCATCTGGTTCTCATTAGGGTCTGGTTAGAGGCTCAGGAGGAGGAAGCACAACACCACATCTTAACAAGCTCTAATTCCACTCAGCTCAAACCCTTTCTGTTATGCAACCTAATGGATTGAACCAACACAAGGAGGAGCTGTGGCTATATGCGGAATGGCATACTGTGTACTGTATACATATCCAGTATAACCACTATAAACACTGAGTAAGACTGAACACTGAGAAAGCCTGAACACTGAGTAAGACTGAACACTACGTCTAACGCTTCAGCTACAGCTAGGCTAATGCTTCAGCCACAGCTAAGCTAACACTTCACCTACAGCTAGGCTAACATTTCAGCCACAGTTACGCTAGACTAGCTACCCACCTAAAAGGTCAGCCACAGCTAAGCTAATGCTTCAGCTACAGCTAGGCTAATGCTTCTGCCACAGCTAAGCTAACGCTTCAGCTACAGCTAGACTAATGTTTCAGCCACAGCTAAGCTAACGCTTCAGCTATAGCTAGGCTAATACTTCTGCCACAGCTAGGCTAACACTTCAGCTACAGCTAACGCTTCAGCTACAGCTAGTTTGCAAGACTAACAGTTCTCCTACAGCTAGACTAACACTTCAGCTACAGCTAGACTAAACATTTCTCCTACAGTTAGACTAACACTTCAGCTACAGCAAGGCTAACAGTTCAGCTACAGTTAGGCTAACATTTCAGCTACAAACAAGATAACAGTTCAGCTACAGCAAGACTAACAGCTCAGCAACAGCTAGACTAACAGCTCAGCCACAGTTAGGCTAAACACTTCAGCTACAACTAAGGTTAACACTTCAGCTACTGCAAGACCTTACAGCTCAGCTACATGCAAGGATACCAGTTTAGCTTCAGCTAGGATAACACTTCAGCTACTGTTGCAAGACTAACAGTTCTCCTACAGCAAGACTAACAGCTCAGCTACAGCAAGACTAACAGCTCAGCTACAGCAAGACTAACAGTTCAGCTACAGCAAGACTAACAGTTCAGCTACAGCAAGACTAACAGTTCAGCTACAGCAAGACTAACAGCTCAGCTACAGCAAGACTAACAGTTCTCCTACAGCAAGACTAACAGTTCAGCTACAGCAAGACTAACAGCTCAGCTACAGCAAGACTAACAGCTCAGCTACAGCAAGACTAACAGCTCAGCTACAGCAAGACTAACAGTTCAGCTACAACAAGACTAACAGCATAGCTACAATAAGACTAACAGCTCAGCTACAGCAAGACTAACAGCTCAGCTACAACAAGACTAACAGCATAGCTACAACAAGACTAACAGCTCAGCTACAACAAGACTAACAGTTCAGCTACAGCAAGACTAACAGTTCTGCTACAGCAAGACTAACAGTTCAGCTACAGCAAGACTAACAGTTCAGCTACAGCAAGACTAACAGCTCAGCTACAGCAAGACTAACAGCTCAGCTACAACAAGACTAACAGCATAGCTACAACAAGACTAACAGCTCAGCTACAGCAAGACTAACAGCTCAGCTACAGCAAGACTAACAGCTCAGCTACAGCAAGACTAACAGCTCAGCTACAGCAAGACTAACAGCTCAGCTACAGCAAGACTAACAGCTCAGCTACAGCAAGACTAACAGCTCAGCTACAGCAAGACTAACAGTTCTCCTACAGCAAGACTAACAGTTCAGCTACAGCAAGACTAACAGTTCAGCTACAACAAGACTAACAGCTCAGCTACAGCAAGACTAACAGCTCAGCTACAGCAAGACTAACAGCTCAGCTACAGCAAGACTAACAGCTCAGCTACAACAAGACTAACAGCTCAGCTACAGCAAGACTAACAGCTCAGCTACAGCAAGACCAACAGTTCAACAAGTTCGGCAACAGCTAGGCTAGGCCATATAAACTCACACACACTCCTGAATTACCTATAACCACAGTTTTACCAGCCGTGCAAACACACACACCTGGTCCTGAGTGCCACAGTTCCATACACATACAATGGTATTGAATAATAAGCTAGAACTGTAACTACTGAGGCACTGGGTGATGTCTGGAGAGTGTTGGACTGTTCTAGATAGTTTAAGGAATTTTTAACTAAACCTAATTAAATTACAGAGTCAGTCAAAGCTAAAGGAGTTCTGCTTTGGTTCTGATTCTGGTCCGGTTTAGTATTAGGTTTTGGTGTAGAGGAGAATGTGAGTATGGTTCTGCATTGTGAGAGCAGTGTGTAGGTGTGGATTTGCCTTTGGATGATTTACATCCTTATATAACATACACATATATAAAATACACACACTGCTTTACATCCACACACGCACACAGACACACACCCACATCCACACACACACACACATCCACACACACACACACACACACACACACACACACATCCACAAACACACATACTCACGTATACATACAAACACTCCCACACACACACACAGACACACACACCCACTCAATCTCACACATACACACGCTTTCACACACACACACACACACACACACACACACCCACACACACACACACATCCACACATACTCACATCCACACACAAACACACACATGCATACATTTATGCAGTCAACCAACACCCCAGTGGGGCCTTCTCAGTGTTACTGTGTGGTGGCGGTACAGTATGGAGTGACAACTGTAAAGCACTATGTTACAGTGGGGAGTCAGTTTGGTATGGAGTTATGACGGTGAAGCGCTATGTTACAGTGGGGTGGCGGTACAGATATATAGGTACGGCAGTGAAGCACTGTGTTACAGCGGGGTGGCGGTTCGGTATGTAGTTACAGCAGTAAAGCACTATGTTACAGTGGGGTGGCGGTTCGGTATGTAGTTACAGCAGTGAAGCACTATGTTACAGTGGGGTGGCGGTTCGGTATGTAGTTACAGCAGTAAAGCACTATGTTACAGTGGGGTGGCGGTACGGATATATAGGTACGGCAGTGAAGCACTGTGTTACAGCGGGGTGGCGGTTCGGTATGTAGTTACAGCAGTGAAGCACTATGTTACAGTGGGGTGGCGGTACGGATATATAGGTACGGCAGTGAAGCACTGTGTTACAGCGTGGTGGCGGTACAGATATATAGGTACGGCAGTGAAGCACTGTGTTACAGTGGGGTGGCGGTACAGATATATAGGTACGGCAGTGAAGCACTGTGTTACAGCGGGGTGGCGGTTCGGTATGTAGTTACAGCAGTGAAGCACTATGTTACAGTGGGGTGGCGGTTCGGTATGTAGTTACAGCAGTGAAGCACTATGTTACAGTGGGGTGGCGGTTCGGTATGTAGTTACAGCAGTGAAGCACTATGTTACAGTGGGGTGGCGGTTCGGTATGTAGTTACAGCAGTGAAGCACTATGTTACAGTGGGGTGGCGGTACGGATATATAGGTACGGCAGTGAAGCACTGTGTTACAGCGGGGTGGCGGTTCGGTATGTAGTTACAGCAGTGAAGCACTGTGTTACAGCGGGGTGGCGGTTCGGTATGTAGTTACAGCAGTGAAGCACTATGTTACAGTGGGGTGGCGGTACGGATATATAGGTACGGCAGTGAAGCACTGTGTTACAGCGGGGTGGCGGTTCGGTATGTAGTTACAGCAGTAAGGCACTATGTTACAGTCGGGTGGCGGTACGGATATATAGGTACGGCAGTGAAGCACTGTGTTACAGCGTGGTGGCGTTACGGATATATAGGTACGGCAGTGAAGCACTGTGTTACAGCGTGGTGGCAGTACGGATATATAGGTACGGCAGTGAAGCACTGTGTTACAGCGTGGTGGCAGTACGGATATATAGGTACGGCAGTGAAGCACTGTGTTACAGCGTGGTGGCGGTACGGATATATAGTTACAGCAGTGAAGCACTATGTTACAGTGGGGTGGCGGTATGGTATGGAGGTACGATGGTGAAGCAGTATGTTACAGTGTGGTGGCGGTAAGGAAATATAGGTATGGCAGTGAAGCACTGTGTTACAGTGGGCTGGTAGTACGGTATGGAGGTATGTTACAGTGGGGAGTCAGTACGGTATGGAGTTATGACAGTGAAGCACTGTTACAGTGGGGTGGCGGTACAGTATGGAGCTACGACTGTGAAACAGTATGTTACAGAGGAGTGGTGGCACGGTATATAGGTACAGCAGTGAAGCAGAACTGTATGGTGGTGTGGTGGTACAATATGACTGTACGGCAGTGAAGCAGTATGTTACAGTGGGCTGGTGGTACGCTAAATAGGTACAGCAGTGAAGCACTATGTTACAGTGGGGTGGTGCTGCGGTATATAGGTACAGCAGTGAAGCAGAACTGTATGATGGTGTGGTGGGACAGTATGACTGTAGGGCAGTGAAGCAGTACGGTACGGTGGTGTGGCGATACGGTATGACGGTATAGCAGTGCAGCAGTACGGTACGGTGGTAACGTGGTAATGGGAGTTATGCAAGTGAGGAGTGATCGGCCTACGCTGCAGTATAAATAGCAGGACTCCAGGCCAACTCTCACGCTGCAGCGAGGGGTCAGTGAGTCAGCCGCCGATACACAGCTGTCCTGAACACACACACACACGTATTCCTGCCTACAGCTGCACACACTTCAGCAGCTCTACAGGATCCAACCCTCTAAGCCCTCAGCAGGACCCTCAGGGTCAGGTATACATACCAGTTTAGGTGTAGAGCACCACACGTCAGCGCTCACATTAACACCCAGTTCACTAATGAAAATCATGTTAGCTAATCATGCTTAGCACACAGAGCTCCACCCCTACATGTGTTAATGATTACATTAACAAATGTGTAAATAAACGTGTAAACGGTTATATTTACGAGCGTGTTAATGACTGTGTAACTGGTGTGTTAATTACTGTGTTAGAGGGTGTTAATAAATGTGTTAATGCATGCAGTATTGACTGTGGTAATGAGTGTGTTAACGGCTGTGTTAATGTGTTCATGCTAACATTTATATTGGTGAGAGTGTTACTGAGAGTGTTAATGAGTATATCAGTGAGCGTGTTAATGACTGTGTTAATGAATACAGTGTTACAGATGAGTTACTCTCATTTACCACAAATATAAACTGATAAAACTGTAATCAACTCCCACTACACCTGTCTCAGTCGTCCATTCTCTAACGTTCTCTAACGTTCTCTAACGTTCTCTAATGTTCTCTAATGTTCTCTAACGTTCTCTAATGTTCTCTAACGTTCTCTAATGATCTCTAACGGTATCTACTGTTCTCCAACATTCCCTAATGTTCTCTAACATTCTCTAACGTTCTCTAACGTTCTCTAATGTTCTCTAACATTCTTTAACGTTCTCTAATGATCTCTAACGTTCTCTAATGTTCTCTAACGTTCTCTAATGTTCTCTAACATTCCCTAATGTTCTCTAACATTCTCTAACATTCTCTAACATTCTCTAACATTCTCTAATGTTCTCTAATCTTCTCTAACGTTCTCTAACATTCCCTAATGTTCTCTAGCATTCCTTAACATTCTCTAATGTTCTCTAATGATCTCTAACGTTATCTACTGTTCTCCAACATTCCCTAATGTTCTCTAACATTCTCTGATGTTCTCTAACATCCAATAACATTCTCTAATGTTCTCTAGCAGTCTCCAATGTTCTCTAACATTCTCTAAAATTCTCTAACGTTCTCTAATGTTCTCTAACATCCTCTAATGTTCTTTAGCATTCTCTAATATTCTTTAGCATTCTCTAATGTTCTCTAACATTTTCTAAAGTCCTACAACATTCTCTAACGTTCTCTTTTTTTTACTTTCTCTAACCTTCTCTAATGTTCTCTAACTTTCTATAACATTCTCTAACATTCTCCAATGTTCTCTAACATTCTCTAATGTTCTCTAACATTCTCTAATGTTCTCTAACGTTCTCTAACATTCTCTAATGTTCTCTAACATTCTCTAATGTTCTCTAACATTCTCTAATATTCTCTAGCATTCTCTAATGTTCTCTAACATTTTTCTTCTCCTACAACATTCTCTAATGTGTTCTCGTTCTAACATTCTCTAATGTTCTCTAACATTCTCTAATATTCTCTAGCATTCTCTAATGTTCTCTAGCGTTCTCTTTTTTCTACCTTTCTCTAACCTTCTCTAATGTTCTCTAACGTTCTATAACATTCTTTAATGTTCTCTAGCATTCTCTGATGTTCTCTAACATTCTTTATTGTTCTCCAACATTCTATAATGTTCTCTAACATTCTCTAACGTTCTATAACACACACTCCCTCTCTCTTTCTCTCTCTCTCTTTTGCTCTCCCTCTCTCTCCCTCTCCCTCTCCCTCTTTCTCTTTCTCTCTTTCTCTGTGGGAGTTCTCCTTCTGTGGTTTGAAGAACCTCTCTCTAACACTCACCCACACACAAACCTGATACACCTGACCTTAACATACCTGCGTGCACACACACACACACACACACACACACACACACACACAGAAGAGCAGAGCAGAAAGCTACAGGCAGAGAGAGAGAACGGAAGTGAAGAAGGAAATGAGAGACAAATAAAGAAAACCCATGTAACACCTGCAGATGAGAGAAAGCAAGGGGGAGAGACAGGCTGAGAGAGAGAAAGAGAAAAATAGAGATAGAGGGAGGGGGGAGACAGAGAGACAGAAAGAGGGGGTGAAAGAAACAGAGAGAGACCGACAAAGAGAGAGAGAGATAGAGAGGAAGTCAGAGAGAGTGACAGGGAGCAAGAGAAAGTGGGAGAGAGAGATAGAGAGAAAGTCAGAGAGAGAGAGACAGAGAGCACTGTCAGCTCTCCCGGTTATATAGGAGAAGGTTTTGTCTCAGAGGGCCATAAATAACCCCCCGACTCTGAACATCATCAGGACAACCGAAACCCCCCTGTAAACCACATGGGCCAGTCAACAGCACACATTCACCTCCACACAGCTCCACTCACTCTGAGCCATCACCGCAGACTACCGACCCAAAAACAAGCAGCTAAATCTGAACCTGCACTCTACTGGGAGAGAGATATAGGCCATACTATACACCAGAGAGAGAGAGAGAGAGAGAGAGAGAGAGAGAGAGAGAGAGAGAGAGAGAGAGATCGAGAAAGAGAGAGAGAGAAAGCAAGAAAGCAATAAAGAAAGAGAGACACAAAGAGAGATAGATAGATGATAGATAGATAGAGAGAGAGAGAGAGAAAGAGTGAGATGACAGAGAGGGAGAGAGAGAGATGTGGTTAAATGATGGAGGGAAAATGTCCATCACTTCATCTGCTGTTTCCTAGCAACCAGTCAGGAGCCTGAGGGGTTAAAATCATAAATCACTTCAACAACACAAACCTGCTTCCCTCTGTTCTCTTCCCAGATCACGGTTCTGTTCCGCTCTGGATCCACTTGTGACAGATGTTACTGTATGTGTGTGTAGTAAAACCTGGAGTGTGTGATGATTTTACACCTTCACTACAACCATTAATCAGAATCCTCCATACCACCTACAGCAAACGCCAAACAAGCCAAACACTACCAAGGGAACGGGCCCTAAAGACTGACACTACTAAGATTTCAAGCCCTAAAGACTGACACTACTAAGAGAACGGGCCCTAAAGACTGACACTACTAAGAGAACGGGCCCTAAAGACCGACACTACTAAGAGAACGGGCCCTAAAGACTGACACTACTAAATTAATGGGATCTAAAGACTGACACTACTAAATTATGGGTTCTAAAGACTGACATTACTAAGAGAATGGTCCCTAAAGACTGACACTATTACGACTAAAAGCCCTAAAGACTGACACTATTAAGAGAACGGGTCCCAAAGAGTAACACTACTAAGATAATGGGCTCTAAAGACTGACAGTACTAAAAGATTGGTCCCTAAAGACAGACACTACTAAGACTAAAAGCCATAAAGACAGACACTACTAAGACTAAAAGCCATAAAGACTGACACTACTAAGAGTAAAAGCCCTAAAAACAGATGCTATTAAGAATTAAAAGCCCTAAACACTGACACTACTATGAGACCCTTAAGACTGAGTAAGGAGTGAATGCCCTAAATACTGGGTAAGGAGTAAATGCCCTAAAGACTGGGTAAGGAGTAAATGCCCTAAAGACTGAGTAAGGAGTGAATGCCCTAAAGACTGGGTAAGGAGTAAATGCCCTAAAGACTGGGTAAAGTGTGAATGCCCAAAAGACTAAATAAGGAGTAAATGCCCTACAGACTGACACCACTAAGAGTAGGTAAAAAGTAAATGCCCTAAAAACTGGGTATGGAGTAAAAGCCCTTAAGACTGGGTAAGGAGTGAATGCCCTAAAGACTGGGTAAGGAGTGAATGCTCTAAAGACTGGGTATGGAGTAAATGCCCTAAAGACTGGGTATGGCATGGATGCCCTAAAGAATGGGTAAGGAGTGAATGCCCTAAAGACTGGGTATGGAGTGAATGCCCTAAAGACTGCGTATGGAGTGAATGCCCTGAAGACTGGGTAAGGAGTGAATGCCCTAAAGACTGGGTAAAGAGTAAATGCCCTAAAGACTGGGTATGACGTGAATGCCCTAAAGACTGGGTATGGAGTGAATGTTCTAAAACCTAGGTATGGAGTGAATACTCTAAAGACTGGTAAGGAGTGAATGCCCTAAAGACTGGATGAGGAGTGAATGTTCTCAATACTGGGTAAGGAGTAAATGCCCTAAAGACTGGGTAAGGAGTGAATGCCCTAAAGATTGGGTATGGAGTAAAATCTCTAAAGCATGGGTAAGAAGTGAATGCCCTAAAGACTGGGTAAGAAGTGAATGCCCTGAAGACTGGGTGAGGAGTGAGTACTCTAAAGACTGGGTAAGGAGTAAATGCCCTAAAGACTGGCTAAGGAGTGAATGCCCTAAAAACTGGGTAAGGAGTGAATGCCCTAAAGACTGGGTAAGTAGTAAATGCCCTAAGACTGGGTAAAGCGTGAATGCCCTAAAGACTGGGTAAAGAGTGAATGCCCTAAAGACTGGGTAAGAAGTGAATGCCCTGAAGACTGGGTGAGGAGTGAGTACTCTAAAGACTGGGTAAAGAGTAAATGTCGTAAAGACTGGGTAAGGAGTGAATGCCCTAAAGACTGGGTAAGGAGTGAATGCCCTAAAGACTGGGTATGGAGTAAAATCTCTAAAGCATGGGTAAGAAGTGAATGCCCTAAAGACTGGGTAAGAAGTGAATGCCCTGAAGACTAGGTGAGGAGTGAGTACTCTAAAGACTGGGTAAGGAGTAAATGCCCTAAAGACTGGCTAAGGAGTGAATGCCCTAAAGACTGGGTAAGGAGTGAATGCCCTAAAGACTGGGTAAGGAGTAAATGCCCTAAGACTGGGTAAAGAGTGAATGCCCTAAAGACTGGGTAAAGAGTGAATGCCCTAAAGACTGGGTAAAGAGTGAATGCCCTAAAGACTGGGTAAGAAGTGAATGCCCTGAAGACTGGGTGAGGAGTGAGTACTCTAAAGACTGGGTAAGGAGTAAATGCCCTAAAGACTGGGTGAGGAGTGAGTACTCTAAAGACTGGGTAAGGAGTAAATGCCCTAAAGACTGGCTAAGGAGTGAATGCCCTAAAGACTGGGTAAAGAGTGAATGCCCTAAAGACTGGGTAAGAAGTGAATGCCCTGAAGACTGGGTGAGGAGTGAGTACTCTAAAGACTGGGTACGAAGTGAATGCCCTAAAGACTGGGTAAGGAGTGAAAACCCTAAAGACTGGGTAAGGAGTGAATGCCCTAAGAACTGGGTAAGGAGTGAATGCCCTTAAGACTGGGTAAGGAGTAAATGCCCTAAGACTGGGTAAAGAGTGAATGCCCTAAAGACTGGGTAAAGAGTGAATGCCCTAAAGACTGGGTAAGAAGTGAATGCCCTGAAGACTGGGTGAGGAGTGAGTACTCTAAAGACTGGGTACGAAGTGAATGCCCTAAAGACTGGGTAAGGAGTGAATGCCCCAAAGACTGGGTAAGGAGTAAATGCCCTAAGACTGGGTAAGGAGTAAATGCCCTAAAGACTGGGTAAAGAGTGAATGCCCTAAAGACTGGGTAAAGAGTGAATGCCCTAAAGACTGGATAAAGAGCGAAGGCCCTAAAGACTGGGTAAGGAGTGAATGCCCTAAAGACTGGGTGAGGAGTGAGTACTCTAAAGACTGGGTAAGGAGTGAAAACCCTAAAGACTGGGTAAGGAGTGAATGCCCTAAGAACTGGGTAAGGAGTGAATGCCCTTAAGACTGGGTAAGGAGTAAATGCCCTAAGACTGGGTAAAGAGTGAATGCCCTAAAGACTGGGTAAAGAGTGAATGCCCTAAAGACTGGGTAAGAAGTGAATGCCCTGAAGACTGGGTGAGGAGTGAGTACTCTAAAGACTGGGTACGAAGTGAATGCCCTAAAGACTGGGTAAGGAGTGAATGCCCTAAAGACTGGGTAAGGAGTAAATGCCCTAAAGACTGGGTAAGGAGTAAATGCCCTAAAGACTGGGTAAAGAGTGAATGCCCTAAAGACTGGGTAAAGAGTGAATGCCCTAAAGACTGGGTAAAGAGTGAATGCCCTAAAGACTGGGTAAAGAGTGAATGCCCTAAAGACTGGGTAAGGAGTAAATGCCCTAAAGACTGGGTAAAGAGTGAATGCCCTAAAGACTGGGTATGGAGTAAATGCCCTAAAGACTGGGTAAAGAGTGAATGCCCTAAAGACTGGGTATGGAGTAAATGCCCTAAAGACTGGGTATGGAGTAAATGCCCTAAAGACTGGGTCGGGAGAAACTGCCCTAAAGACTGGGTAAAGAGTGAATGCCATGTGTCACACGTACAACGGTGAGCATGTGAAGGGTTTACTGACAGATTTGCTCCTCATGCTGTGATTCACTCACACTGATGGTTTTGACACTGATGCTGCTGTACACACAGAAACTCAGTCTGTCAAACTGTTTCACATCAGCTCTCACCCACCTCCACCCGCCACTCCACCCCGTCCACCGCCCGCTATATAACACACAGTTATAAACTGTCCAAACAAACACAGATCTGAAAATAAACTCCTAACACACCAAACACATGTACACATGCTGACCGGCAGACGTCTGGGGACACTCAGCACCAGGACGTGTTCAGTAACACTATATATGATGACTGTGTTCACACATGCACACGAGCACTTACTAACACATCCGCACAAACTCCTCCGGTGGCTCTGAACAGCTTATGTCAGTATTTGCGAACTCTGACCCCACAGGGGCCTTGTGTGATGGGGAGGGTGTGTAGGTGGGAGCTGGCAGAGACTGAACTGGGCACAGGGTAAAAACAGGAGGAGTAAAACAGGAGTAAAATATAAGCTAATAAGATGACAGCAGTGTCCACCGTTCCTGGGGTGGGCAGAACTGGGAAGGTATGACTGACCAGCTGCTTTATAAACTTTATTAAATTTATTAACAATATTTTTACTATTAGGATGATAAAAATACAATCACATCATAATAATAATAATAATACTAATACTAATAATAATAATAATAATAATAATCAGAAAGGCCAAAGCTCTCATTTATATAACTATATTTTAACCCTTGATGATGACAGCTCTGCTCAAAAACAAACACTTGAGTGGGAGGCAGAACTGGAGACCAAGTTTAGCGATGAATGGTGGAAGGAGGCCTTACGTCGAGTCCATACGTCAGCATCTTGCGCACGTTTTAAGCTCATCCAATTCTTATACAGAGCCCACTATTGCAAAACCAAGCTCACCAAGATTTACCCTCACATAGATCAGACTTGTAATTGGTGTGGTGGCATACCTGCTGATTTATCTCATATGTTCTGGGCATGTCATAAACTCCGGTCCTATTGGACTGTTAACATATCACCATCTCCTTTTATCACCATTTTTGGGACTCCGGATTCCAGCTTGTAACTAACTTCTAGGCAATCTCAGATTATGGCTTTTGCTTCTCTTGTAGCCAGGCGTAGAATACTATTACAATGGAAATCTCACAAGCCCCCTTCTTTTCGCTCCTGGATCACAGACATGATGTTGTTTTTGAAGTTGGAAAAAATTAAGTTCACTTTACGTGGATCAACAGACAAATTCTATTCTTATTGGAAAACCTTTATTGAATATTTCAAATCTTTATCAGACCTCCCCACGTACTGATTATTACAGGAATCACAAAGGACTGTTACACACCAAGGTTTATACGTATGAAGTAGCTTCAGGATACATTTAAACATAAATGCCTTTTTATTTACCAAAATGTTGTATATGTTGGATTTTGTATATATATTCTATATATATATTCATATATGACTTTATATATATATTCATATATGACTTTATATATTCTTTTCAAAAAACGTTACTTCCAGCTGGTGTAACGGGTATGGGACGGGTGGAGGGGATGTTCTTTTTTTGTATATTGTAATCTGTGAAAATTCAATACATAAAAGATTTTTTTAAATAAATATAATAATAATAATAAAAAAAATAATAATAATATTAATAATAGGTTTTGTTTGTTGTTAATTGATGTTTATTATGATAATTATTATTTGCATATTATATTTACATATTATTATTATAATAAGAATTATTATTATGATGAGACAGTTTAATGTGTAAACACTACCCGGCTGTCTAGCAGCTTCTCCGGTTCTCTTTACTGATGCAGATCCTCACGATTCTCCTCCTGCCCTTCTGCTGTTTCTCAGCAGATCTGTGTGTAATATTTCTCTGGTTATGGTTTTTAATAAAGGCAGCTTGTTGCGTTTCCCGCTCATTTCTGACTGTAGGAGGGTTCAGGCTCTGATTTGTTCCTCCAGTTAACTAAGAGTCTGGAGAACTCTGGCCCGCGCGGTGCCGAAGTGGAACGTTCTTGCTGTTACAGCAGATCTGTGTGGTGTCATGTGACGAAAATAGACTAGTTTCATGCATGAGCCACGAACAGGATGCTGATATCAAAGCCTACACTGAATAAGACAGGAGTGGCTGTGAGTGGATCTCTGTGATGCTGCTACCTCTCATGATTTTCCCTTTGTTGCTGATTTAAAGCTCCTTTTAATCGGTGAGTTAGTCTTGCACACGCAGGTCTGTTTTAGGTCAGGGAAGCTTACAGATAGAAAGCTAACCATCAAACAAAAGCTAAGCATCAAACAAGAGCTAAGCACCAAGAAATAACTAACCAGCAAACTAAAGCTAACCACTAAACAAAAACTAGCCACCAAACAAAAGCTAACCACCAAACAAAAACTAGCCACCAAACAAAAGCTAACCACCAAACAAAACCTAGCCACCAAACAAAAGCTAACCACCAAACAAAAGCTAACCACCAAACAGAAACTACCCACCAAACAAAAGCTAACCACCAAACAAAAACTAGCCACCAAATAAAAGCTAACCACCATACAAAAACTAGCCACCAAACAAAAGCTAACCACCAAATAAAAACTAGCCACCAGACAAAAACTAGCCACCAAACAAAAGCTAACCACCAAACAAAAACTAGCCACCCAACAAAAACTAGCCACCAAACAAAAGCTAACCACCAAACAAAAACTAGCCACCCAACAAAAACTAGCCACCAAACAAAAACTAGCCACCAAGAACGAACTAACCAGAAAACAAAAGCAAACCAGCAACAAAAGTTCACCACCAACCAAAACCTACCCGCCAAACAAATCTTAGCCACTAAATAAACTCTAACCACTGAACAAAAGCTAACCACTAAACAAAAGTTAACCGCAAAACTAAACCTAACCACCAAACAAGAGCTAGTTAACAACAAAGCTAACCACCAAACAAAAACCTAGCCGCCAAACAAAAGCTAACCATCAACAAAAACTAACCACCAAACAAAAGCTGGCAACCACACAAAAGTTAATTCCCATATGTAGTTAATGTAGGGGGCGAGGCTATCTGTTTTTAGGCTTATCACAGTATTCATGGTGCAGAAACACCCGTATCAGGAGACAACGTCACACACGGTTAGTCACTGTTATACCCGCGCACCGCCCACCCAGCACTTCTTCACCTCCTGAACACTGCTGTAGAATTCATGACCAGCCTCTTCTCCTACATCCCTGAGATCATCTCCCAGCAGCCAAACGAAGCACCTGACGGGCAGGACGTCAGGTCCAGCTCTTCCTGTTTCACCGTCAGCAGGTTTATTATCAGTCCAATGCAAACTCACATTCAAACAACAAACAAACAGGTTCTCCAACTTTCACTGCACAGCTGCTCAAAGGGGAACTTCACAGGAGCTCCATCGCCTGGCAGAGATCCCTCACTTAGCTCCACTTGTAATGCCAGCCTGACTTTACCTCCTCCTCAGAAGCCGGGGAGAGTCCTACTTCCCAGACGTCTGTGGTGGAGTGGTCAGTGTTTACGGAACGTGAAGGTCAGCTGGACGTTTGTAGGAGCGTGATGAGGTGTTACGGTGTTATGCTCCTCTTCGTCCTCGACTGTGATTCTGGCCTATTTTATGAAGTCAGGCTGTCTAAGTGTAGATGTTTCCCTCAGGACGTTCTGCAGACACTCCCACCCCCCCAGCCCGTCCCACTAACCTGCTTTAATCCTCCAGCACACCGACCTGCAGCTCCACATCAAACACGCACACACACCACACACACCCCACACATCAAACACACTCCAGCAGACCACACACAGCAGGGTTAAGGTCACAATGTCTGCTGAAGAGCTACAGTGCTAAAGAGCTACAACGGTAAAAAGCTACAATGCTACAGAGCTACAGCACCGAGAGGCTAAAACCCTAAGGACCTACAACTCTAAAGAGCTGCAGCACTGAGAGGTTACAATGCTAAAGAGCTACAGCACTGAGAGGTTACAATGCTACAGAGCTACAGCACTGAGAGGTTACAATGCTAAAGAGCTACA
This sequence comes from Prochilodus magdalenae, assembly GCA_024036415.1. Taxonomy (NCBI): domain Eukaryota; kingdom Metazoa; phylum Chordata; class Actinopteri; order Characiformes; family Prochilodontidae; genus Prochilodus; species Prochilodus magdalenae. Next base: position 164,725 of record JAMWET010002994.1, read on the forward strand.
GCACTGAGAGGTTACAATGCTACAGAGCTACAGCACTGAGAGGTTACAATGCTAAAGAGCTACAGCACTGAGAGGCTACAATGCTAAAGAGCTACAGCACTGAGAGGTTACAATGCTAAAGAGCTACAGCACTGAGAGGCTACAATGCTAAAGAGCTACAGCACTGAGAGGTTACAATGCTAAAGAGCTACAGCACTGAGAGGCTACAATGCTAAAGAGCCACAGCACTGAGAGGCTACAATGCTAAAGAGCTACAGCACTGAGAGACTACAATGCTAAAGAGCTACAGCACAGAGACGCTACAATGCTAAAGAGCTACAGCACTGAGAGACTACAATGCTAAAGAGCTACAGCACAGAGACACTACAATGCTAAAGAGCTACAGCACTGAGAGACTACAATGCTAAAGAGCTACAGCACAGAGAGACTACAATGCTAAAGAGCTACAGCACTGAGACGCTACAATGCTAAAGAGCTACAGCACTGAGAGGTTACAATGCTAAAGAGCTACAGCACAGAGACGCTACAATGCTAAAGAGCTACAGCACTGAGAGACTACAATGCTAAAGAGCTACAGCACAGAGACACTACAATGCTAAAGAGCTACAGCACAGAGACGCTACAATGCTAAAGAGCTACAGCACTGAGAGGTTACAATGCTAAAGAGCTACAGCACAGAGACGCAACAATGCTAAAGAGCTACAGCACTGAGAGGTTACAATGCTAAAGAGCTACAGCACTGAGAGGTTACAATGCTAAAGAGCTACAGCACAGAGACGCTACAATGCTAAAGAGCTACAGCACAGAGACGCTACAATGCTAAAGAGCTACAGCACTGAGAGACTACAATGCTAAAGAGCTACAGCACTGAGAGGCTACAATGCTAAAGAGCTACAGCACTGAGAGGCTACAATGCTAAAGAGCTACAGCACTGAGAGGTTACAATGCTAAAGAGCTACAGCACTGAGAGGCTACAATGCTAAAGAGCTACAGCACAGAGACGCTACAATGCTAAAGAGCTACAGCACTGAGAGGCTACAATGCTAAAGAGCTACAGCACTGAGAGACTACAATGCTAAAGAGCTACAGCACAGAGACGCTACAATGCTAAAGAGCTACAGCACAGAGACACTACAATGCTAAAGAGCTACAGCACTGAGAGACTACAATGCTAAAGAGCTACAGCACAGAGACACTACAATGCTAAAGAGCTACAGCACAGAGACGCTACAATGCTAAAGAGCTACAGCACTGAGAGGTTACAATGCTAAAGAGCTACAGCACAGAGACGCTACAATGCTAAAGAGCTACAGCACAGAGACGCTACAATGCTAAAGAGCTACAACACTGAGAGGCTACAATGCTAAAGAGCTACAGCATTGAGAGACTACAATGCTAAAGAGCAACAGCACAGAGACGCTACAATGCTAAAGAGCTACAGCACAGAGACGCTACAATGCTAAAGAGCTACAACACTGAGAGGCTACAATGCTAAAGAGCTACAACACTGAGAGGCTACAATGCTAAATAGCTACTGTGCTAAAGTGCTACAGCCCTCAGAGGCTAAAATGCTAAACACCTACAGCACTAAAGAGCTAGAGCATCGAAGAGCTACAATGCTAAAGAGCTACAGGACTAAAGACCTGCAAGAAAAAAGTGCAACAGGACTGATAAACTACAATTTTAAAGAGCTACAGCACGAAAGAGCTACAGGATTAAAGAGTTACAGCACTGAAGAGATACAATACTAAACAGCTACAACGCTACTAAGTTTTTATGACAGTTTTGGCCTTAAACTCCATTCATGGTGGAGGGATACATGCTGCAGAGCGCTGTGAGGTAAAATAGTCCCCCAAAGAAAACTTATTAATTCCAGGTTTTCCAGATTTTTCCATCATCAACATTCCATTTAAACCCACGTGTAGGTTCACTAGTGGTTCTAGATGGTCAAAAAATTTGTGTTTTAGACCATCACTATCACTGTAAAGAACATCTGAACCATCTCACGCCAAATCGCTCTCAGTCACTCTGTTTACACCTCACACCAAATCCGCTCTCAATCACACTGTTCATGCCTCACACCAACAGAGTGAACAGAATGATTGAATATGGGTTTGGTGTGAGGTCTAATCAGAGTGATTGAGAGCGGGTTTGGTGTGAGGTGTAAACAGAGTAACTAAGAGCGGGTTTGGTGTGAGGTGTAAACAGTGATTGAGAGCAGGTTTGGTGTGAGGTGTGAACAGAGTGATTGAGAGCGGGTTTGGTATGAGGTCTAATTACAGTGATTAAATGTGTGTTTGGTGTGCGGTGGTTCAGATGCTTTTTACAGTGGTGGTGATTAGAACCAGGGTTCTCCGTGTCTACAACACACATATAGATATTTTATCTAAACCACCAGTGAACCTACACAGGTCTTCTGAGTGGTATATGGAATGCTGTGTGATGGGAAAATCTGAAAAACCTGGAAATAATAAATTTCCTTTGAGGGACTATTTTACCTCACAGCACCCTGCTGCATGTATCCCTCCACCATGAATGGAGTTTAAGGTTGAAATCTTCTCCAAACTCTCATAAACAGGCAGCAGATCATGTAGGAACTTTCTGTGAGGGAGCTTTTAGAGCTTTTAGAGCTGCTCATTAGCCACGACCACACAGATCTCAGATAGGTCTGATCAGCGGTGCTCTATCACATTCACAATCTCATTACTTCATTACAGCTTCTTCCTTCCTCTCTGCAGACGCTACAACACCAGATACAAAGCCCTTAGAAGGTTCTGCACACTTAAATGTGTTTCTTTCTGAGAAGTTCTTTGGAAAACCCACAGTGGTTCTGAAATGTGTTCTCTAAGGCCTTCTTTTCACTGCGGGTGGGGTGGCTCATGGACACAAACACAGTTCAATACAGAACCCTTAAAAAAACGGACTCAGCACTGTTATTCCAACACCGCTAACCAACTGTAGTATTACACAGGAGAGAGTAGCTGGTTAGCATTATCTTAGCTAGCATGCTGCAGCTCGACTCCACAGAAGCAGGCTCCTTCGTCCTAGCAAAGCTAAAGCTAGTGGGCTCCTCCATAGCCTCCATAGTTAAGCTAACGCTAACAGGCTCCTCTGTCCTAGCTAAGATAGAGCTAGTGGGCTTCTCTCTCCTAGCTAAGCTAGAGGTAGTGGGCTTCTCTCGCTTAGCTAGGCTAAAGCTAACAGGCTCCTCTCTCCTAGCTAAGCTAGAGGTAGTGGGCTTCTCTCACTTAGCTAGGCTAAAGCTAACAGGCTCCTCTGTCCAAGCTAAGATAGAGCTCGTAGGCTGCTCTCTCCTAGCGAAGCTAGAGGTATTGGGCTTCCCTCACTTAGCTAGGCTAAAGCTAACAGGCTCCTCTGTCCTAGCTAAGATAGAGCTTGTGGGCTCCTCTCTCCTAGCTAAGCTAGAGGTAGTGGGCTTCTCTCGCTTAGCTAGGCTAAAGCTAACAGGCTCCTCTCTCCTAGCTAAGCTAGAGGTAGTGGGCTTCTCTCACTTAGCTAGGCTAAAGCTAACAGGCTCCTCTGTCCAAGCTAAGATAGAGCTCGTAGGCTGCTCTCTCCTAGCGAAGCTAGAGGTATTGGGCTTCCCTCACTTAGCTAGGCTAAAGCTAACAGGCTCCTCTGTCCTAGCTAAGATAGAGCTTGTGGGCTCCTCTCTCCTAGCTAAGCTAGAGGTAGTGGGCTTCTCTCGCTTAGCTAGGCTAAAGCTAACAGGCTCCTCTCTCCTAGCTAAGATAGAGGTAGTGGGCTTCTCTCACTTAGCTAGGCTAAAGCTAACAGGCTCCTCTGTCCAAGCTAAGATAGAGTTCGTAGGCTCCTCTCTCCTAGCGAAGCTAGAGGTATTGGGCTTCTCTCACTTAGCTAGGCTAAAGCTAACAGGCTCCTCTGTCCTAGCTAAGATAGAGCTTGTGGGCTCCTCTCTCCTAGCTAAGCTAGAGGTAGTGGGCTTCTCTCGCTTAGCTAGGCTAAAGCTAACAGGCACCTCTCTCCTAGCTAAGATAGAGCTCGTAGGCTCCTCTCTCCTAGCTAAGCTATAGGTAGTGGGCTTCTCTCGCTTAGCTAGGCTAAAGCTAACAGGCTCCTCTCTCCTAGCTAAGCTAGAGGTAGTGGGCTTCTCTCACTTAGCTAGGCTAAAGCTAACAGGCTCCTCTGTCCAAGCTAAGATAGAGCTCGTAGGCTGCTCTCTCCTAGCGAAGCTAGAGGTATTGGGCTTCCCTCACTTAGCTAGGCTAAAGCTAACAGGCTCCTCTGTCCTAGCTAAGATAGAGCTTGTGGGCTCCTCTCTCCTAGCTAAGCTAGAGGTAGTGGGCTTCTCTCGCTTAGCTAGGCTAAACCTAATAGGCTCCTCTGTCCTAGCTAAGATAGAGCTTGTGGGCTCCTCTCTCCTAGCTAAGCTAGAGGTCGTGGGCTTCTCTCGCTTAGCTAGGCTAAAGCTAACAGGCTCCTCTCTCCTAGCTAAGATAGAGGTAGTGGGCTTCTCTCACTTAGCTAGGCTAAAGCTAACAGGCTCCTCTGTCCAAGCTAAGATAGAGCTCGTAGGCTCCTCTCTCCTAGCGAAGCTAGAGGTATTGGGCTTCCCTCACTTAGCTAGGCTAAAGCTAACAGGCTCCTCTCTCCTAGCTAAGCTAGAGGTAGTGGGCTTCTCTCACTTAGCTAGGCTAAAGCTAACAGGCTCCTCTGTCCAAGCTAAGATAGAGCTCGTGGGCTCCTCTCTCCTAGCTAAGCTAGAGGTAGTGGGCTTCTCTCGCTTAGCTAGGCTAAAGCTAACAGGCTCCTCTCTCCTAGCTAAGTTTAAGTTAGCTGGTAATCTGCTTTGTATTGTCGAAGCTGTAGCCTGCTAGGCTAAGGTAACACAAGCTTATGGTACCACAGGCTGAAATATCTGGTGCTTGTGACAGAATGATAGAACCGTTCTGCAGTGCACAGGACAGACCTCAGAAGCAGTAAGCGCAATAGTGGAAAAGAGGCTGGACTGAACTGCACTGTGGTCTGATTATCTCCACATCAGCATCAGTTCTCAGAGTCGCAATCTGAGTCACCCATGGAGATACAGCCAGAGATATGGAGGGAGGTGAGGAGAGGAGAGGGGGAGAGAGAGAGAAAGAGAGAGAGAGGGGTCTGAGTGGTGAAATAGTGGGGTGGGGGTGGGGGTGGGGGTGGGGGTCCCTGTAGGAGTGAATTCTTGAACGAGTGGAGTCTTGAACGGCTCTGAATTCTGTGAGCTGTAGGTCAGGTGTGTGAGTAGGAGCTCAGCATGTCCGTCTGAGGTACGTGATTCGTCCGCGTCCATCCTACAATCCGTCAGAATCCATAACGAGGTTTGATGGATTATAATCTCATTAATACACTAATAAAATCAGATTACCGCTGAGAACATAGCTCCTCCACCCATGCAGCTCCTCCACTCTCACACAGCTCCTCCACCCATGCAGTTCCTGAACTTTCACACAAACCTCAGTGAGGAGAACAATCCTCTACAAATATCACCTGACCAGCCTGGTTTGCTGTGGACTGTTGGAGAGGTTCTGTTGGGGTTTGTTGAAGAGGTCCTGTTGGAGTGTGTTAGAGAAGTTCGGTTGGGGTTTGCTATAGAGGGTCCTTTGGGGTTTGTTGGAAATGTTTTGTTGGGGTGTGTTGGAGAGGTTCTGTTGGAGTGTGTTGGAGAGGTTCTGTTTGGGTGTGCTGAAGAGGTTGTGTTGGGGTTTGTTGTAGAGGTTGTGTTTGGGTTTGTTGTAGAAGTTGTGTTGGGGTTTGTTGTAGAGGTTGTGTTGGGGTGTGTTGTAGAGGTTGTGTTGGGGTTTGTTGAAGAGGTTGTGTTGGGGTGTGTTGTAGAGGTTGTGTTGGGGTGTGTTGGAAATGTTCTGTTGGGGTGTGTTGGACAAGTTGTGTTGGGGTGTGCTGGAGAGGTTGTGTTGGGGTGTGTTGGAGAAGTTGTGTTGGGGTGTGTTGGAGAGGTTGTGTTGGGGTGTGTTGGAGAAGTTGTGTTGGGGTGTGTTGGAGAGGTTGGGTTGTGTTGGGGTGTGTTGGAGAGGTTGTGTTGGGGTGTGTTGGAAATGTTCTGTTGGGGTGTGTTGGAGAGGTTGTGTTGGGGTGTGTTGGAGAAGTTGTGTTGGGGTGTGCTGGAGAGGTTGTGTTGGGGTGTGTTGGAGAAGTTGTGTTGGGGTGTGTTGGAAATGTTCGGTTGGGGTTTGTTGGAGAGGTTGTGTTGGGGTGTGTTGGAAATGTTCGGTTGGGGTTTGTTGGAGAGGTCCTGTTGGGGTGTGTTGGAGAGGTTGTGTTGGGGTGTGCTGTAGAGGTTGTGTTGGGGTGTGTTGGAGAGGTTGTGTTGGGGTGTGTTGGAGAGGTTGTGTTGGGGTGTGTTGGTTATTGGGGTGTGCTGGAGAGGTTGTGTTGGGGTGTGTTGGTTATTGGGGTGTGTTGGAGAGGTTGTGTTGGGGTGTGTTGGAGAGGTCCTGTTGGGGTGAGTTGTAGAGGTTGTGTTGGGGTGTGTTGTAGAGGTTGTGTTGGGGTGTGTTGGGGTGTGTTGGGGTTGGTTCTGTCCTGCTGAGTTTAGCATAAGGTAATGTTCTGGTTTGTTGGAGAACATCTGCTTCGGCTGGTGAGGTGCTGGAGATCCGGACAGCGAGAGTCAGGTTAGGACTTGTTGGTGCTTGTTTTGGGGTTATCTGAAGAAGGCTCTGTTGTTTGGAGGCTGGAGAACACATGTGTTTGCTGGGCTGGAGAATTCCTTGGGTATGAAGCTGCTGGGTTTTGCGTTACAGGGTGAATGTCTCTGGCGTAGATGAAGCCGAGACGGTGGAGCGAGCGTGCTGCTGCATTAGGCCTGCACGGCTGACCTTTCATATAAGTTCCAGAGATCCAGAGATCCGAGCTGAGAGTGAGCATCTTCAGACGGTCTCTAACCCCGAGTGCCGACCTCACTGAGGAATTCCTGTGTACATCAGCGCTCACGTGGGCTACAGACCTGCTCTCGGAAAGAGGAGGAACTTCCGCATATACAGAGAGTAATGCAGAACTGCTTCGGCCCACCAGCAGCTCCAGACCCTATCAGCTACATGCATCCGCTGTCTCCTACAGGGTTCTGAAAGTTAGACTAGGTAGATCGGTTGGTGTAGAACCTCAGCAGGATGGTAGATCTCCAAAAGGGTCTACAGGCTATAAGAGGAACGATGCTGACTGGAGGACAAACTGCAGAAGGAGGTTTTTTTAGATCCATGTAAAACTGGGCGACCAAGAACCGCACGCAGGGTGCTAATGACCCGGTTCTAAACACTCACCGATTACAGATGAGCTCAGAACGAACTCGTCAATACAGAGCCCAACACTGATGAAGCTCCATACCAGACCATCACATTCCACCTTAACACAACACTATTCCCCACTTAACCCTATTCCACCATAACACAACACTATTCCCCACTTAACCCTATTCTGCCTTAACACAACACTGTTCCACCTTAACACACCACTGTTCCACATTAACACAACACTATTCCACATTAACACAACACTATTCCCACTTTACCCTATTCTGCCTTAAAACACCACTGTTCCACCTTAACACAACACTATTCCACACTAACACAACACTAACCCTACTTAACCCTATTCCACCATAACACACCACTATTCCACCTTAACACATCACTATTTCACCTTAACACACCACTATTAACAACATACCACTTAATCCTATTTCCATCATAACACAACCACTCCACCTTCCCCACTATTTAATAAGCACTATATTCACCCATCACCTGAACACACCACTATCCCCCCTTAAAACAGTACTATTCCACCTCAACACACCACTATTTCACCATAGTACTATACGCCCTTCATCCTATTCCACCTGAACACACCACTATTCCCCGTTAAAACAATATTATTTCACCTTAACACAACACTATTCCAACTTAACACAACACTTTTCCAACTTCACAACACTACTCCACCTTAAACCTATTCTACCTTAACACACCACTATTCCACCTTGACATATCACTATTCCACCTTAACACAACACTATTCCATTTTAACATGTCTATTTGAACGGAACACCAGTCATATAAAAGGATGTATAAGTGTGAGTAAATCTATAGCTCCAGGTGGTTTTTCTCTCTAAGCAGTAAATAACCCAACAAGACCAGCAGGATCTGAAATCAGCTGGATCTGAAATCAGCAGGATCTGAAATCAGCTGGATCTGAAATCAGCTGGATCTGAAATCAGCAGGATCTGAAATCAGCTGGATCTGAAATCAGCTGGATCTGAAATCAGCAGGATCTGAAATCAGCTGGATCTGAAATCAGCAGGATCTGAAATCAGCTGGATCTGAAATCAGGTGGCCCCCGGTGTGTGTAAGGCGCTCGCTGGTACAGGTGCGAGTGTGTAATGTAAGCGTGTGTAATGTGTACTGTAGTGTACGAGGGTGTTTGTGCTGTATGGATTATTGTTGTGCTTAAATTATTAATATTACAGCTTTTATACAGCAGAGCCCTCATTATTCTCCAGCGCTGAATCATACCGCCCGCGCCTGCTGTTAGAACCAGTTCTCACCCTGAGGAGCTGAAAGGCAGTGGAGAGCCACTGGGAGACCACAGCAGCTTTAAAGCGATAGTTCAGTCTACAGCCTTCCACCTTAAATGGAAACGGCAGTTACATTCCGGCACCTCAAGTAACATTTAAGGTGGAACAGAACCTTCTAAATAAGAAGCTGGAGAACACCAGGATACCATGGCAACCACTCAACCTGACACTAGCAACAACCTGAGTTACTCGAGCAGCCACTTAGCAACAATCTAGCAACCACCTGGGATACTATGAAAACCACTAAACAACATTCTTTCTCCAGTAAATTAATTCTTCTGAATATTGTTGTTGAAATTAGTTATATTGTTGTTGTTATTGGTGTTATTATTGTTGTCTTTGTTGTTATTGTTATTATTATTATTGTTATTTTTGTTATTATTATTATTATTATTGTTATAGTTGTTATTATTGTTGTCTTTGTTGTTATTGTTATTATTATTATTGTTATTTTTGTTATTATTATTATTATTATTGTTATAGTTGTTATTATTGTTGTTATTTTTGTTATTGATATTATTGTTGTTATTGTTATTTTTGTTATTGATGTTGTTGTTATATTTGTTATTGTTATTATTATTGTTGTTATTTTTGTTATTGATATTGTTGTTGTTATTGTTATTCTGTTATTGATATTATTGTTGTTGTTATTTTTGTTATTGTTGTTATTTTTGTTGTTGTTATTTTTGTTATTGTTATTGTTGTTATTGTTGTTGTTATTTTTGTTATTGTTGTTATTTTTGTTTTTGTTATTGTTGTTATTTTTGTTATTGTTGTTGTTGTTATTGTTGTTGTTATTTTTGTTATTGTTGTTATTTTTGTTATTGTTGTTGTTGTTGTTTTTGTTATTGTTGTTGTTGTCAGTCTTTAGAGTTAGTACTGATGTTGGTGATGTACCAGGTGAACATGCTGACCCTGTAAATCAGCGCTTGTCCAGCCTGGTCAAACCTCACACCGCTGAGGAGCTGGTGCAGTTGAGGCTGATTAGTCGGACTGTTTTAAGGGTCGGTGTGTAACGCCGGGCAGAACCTGATCCCGTGTGAGGAGCTCAGACAGTGTGAGTGAGCGAAGCGCCCTCGTTCAAAATGAATGAAGCGGTCCGCGTGTGAAACAGACACTATAATTAACCAGCGCAGGGCGAGCTCGTCCATCACTCTGCAAGGACCCAGCGTCCTCCTGAGGATCAGACAGCATGACTGAGGAACTCCTGCTGCTCCTCATCGAGAAACGTCTTGCTCTCACCAAGAAAATCACTGTTCCTGAAGAGGAGCTAACCGAGGAGAAGCACGGCCTTTCGGTCACTGAGGTCGGGCCTATACTCAGCTCAGAGTCCCCACAAGTATAGCAACACCAACAAGTGTGTGTGAACAGACACTCAGTAACATTAAAGATGCTAGCAGCTAACGGCTAACAACACCCGGTTGCTGCACAGAGGCACTCTCCTGTGGTTAACTAGGCTTAACTAAGATTAACTGGGGTGAACTGGGATTAACTGGGGATAACTTGAGTTAACTGGAATTGACTGGGATTAACTGGAGTTAAGAGGGGTTAACTAACATTAACTGGGATTAACTAGTTAACGGGTTAACCAAGATTAACTGGGATTAGCTGGGGCTAACTGGGATTAACTGGCACAACACACAAAACAAGCCAATTATATGCAAAGGATCGATTTCAGTCAGTCACAGTGTAGCAGCAGAAGTATTTACATAGAGAATTACAGACCCCGCCCCCTGGTTACCACCTGATCTACTGAACCCAACCCTGAGTGTGGGGGAGTCCGTCTTACCTTGACACTGAAATCCTTGTTTCCCGAAACCCCTGCAGAACACACAACACACACACATAACGTAAACAAACATCATTCGTCAACTCATTAACTTTGTTTGTTTACTTGTCTGGACGTTTGTTTACTTGTCTGGATGTTTGTTTACTTGTCTGGATGTTTGTTTACTTGTCTGGTTGTTTGTTTACTTGTCTGGTTGTTTGTTTTTTTGTCTGGTTGTTGAAAGTTGCCGTTCTGGCTGAGCATGACGGTTGACTGAGGTTAACGAGAGAATTTTAAACTAATCTAATCTGGACTAATCTGCATTCTGGCCATGTAGGGTTCAATCCCAGTATTCCAGCGTATAGGCTCCTGTATCAGTGCAGCTCTGCAGGGTGTGTACAGGTATGTGTGAGTGTGTGTGCAGGTATGTGTGAGTGTGTGTGTGCAGGTATGTGTATGTGAAGGTATAGATGTGTATGCGTGTGTACAGATATGTGTGAGTGTGTGTGTGCAGGTATGTGTATGTGAAGGTATGGATGTGTATGTGCAGGTATGTGCGAGTGTGTGCTGGAATGTGTATGTGTGCAGGTATGGGTGTGTGTGTGCAGGTATGTGTGTGTGAGCTGCTGGAGCACACTGAGGACTGACTGAAGCAGGAGATCTGTGCTGATGTTTGAGCGGGAGCAGAAGTGAGATCTAACTCCGAGCGTTCCTATTGGTCCGTTCAGAATCAGATCATCTCCTAATACACAGGCTACCAGACATGACATAGGACTGCTGGTGGAAACGTTCGGTTCCATTGACTTCCATTACTCTCTCACAGTCTTCCTCTTCTCTCTCTCCTCTCACTCTCTTCCTCTTCTCTCTTTCAGCCTCTCTCTTCTCTCCCTCTCTGTCTTCCTCTTTTCTCTCTTCCACTGTCTCTTCCTCTTCTCTCTTACCCACTCTCTCTCTCTCTCTTCCATCTTCTCTCACTCACTCTCTTTTCTTCCTCTTTTTTTCTCTCTCAATCTCCTTTCCTCTTTTCTCTCTATCTGTCTTTCCTCTCACTCTCTCTCTTACTTTTCTCTCACGCTCTCTCTCTCTTCCTCTTCTCTCTCTTTCTCTCTCTCTCCCTTTTCTCTTCCTCTGCTTTCTCTCTCACACACTCCCTCTCTCTCTTTCTCTCCACTCTCTCATCCCCTCTCTCTCCTCTCTCATCCCCTTTCTCTCTCTCCTTTCCTCTCCTGTCTCCTCCCCTCTCTCTCCCACTCTCCCTTCTCTTTCTCTCTCTCCCTCTCCCATTACTCTCTCACAGTCTTCCTCTTCTCTCTCTCCTCTCACTCTCTTCCTCTTCTCTCTTTCAGCCTCTCTCTTCTCTCCCTCTCTGTCTTCCTCTTCTCTCTCTTCCACTGTCTCTTCCTCTTCTCTCTTACCCACTCTCTCTCTCTCTTCTCTCAGTCTTCCTCTTTTCTTCCTCTCTCTCTCACTCTCCTTTCCTCTTTTCTCTCTATCTGTCTTTCCTCTCACTCTCTCTCTTACTTTTCTCTCACGCTCTCTCTCTTCCTCTTCTCTCTCTCTCCCTCTTCTCTTCCTCTGCTTTCTCTCTCACACACTCCCTCTCTCTTTCTCTCCACTCTCTCATCCCCTCTCTCTCTCTCCTATCCTCTCCTGTCTCCTCCCCTTATTCTCTCTCAATCTCCTTTCTCTCTCTTTTCCTCTCCCATTATCTGTCTCTTCCTCTCTCTCTCTCCTCGCACTCTTCCTTTCTCTCTCACGCTTCTCTCTTCTCTCCCTCTTCTCTCTCTTTCTCACTCTCCACTTCTCTTCCTCTGCTTTCTTCTCTCTCACTCTCTTCCATTTTCTCTTTCTCTCTCTTCTCTTTTTCTTCCTCACTCTCTCATCTTCCCTTTTCTCTCTATCTCGCACTCTCTCTCTTCTTTCTCCGCTCTTCTCTTCCTCTTCTCTCTCTCTCCTTTCCTCTCCTGTCTCCTCCCCTCTCTCTCCTCTTTTCTCTCTCTCCCACTCTCCCTTCTCTTTTTCTCTCTCTTCTTTCTCTCTCTCCCTCTCTCTCTCTCTCTCTCTCTCTCTCTCTCTCTCTATCTCGCTGTATAGAAGCTGTAAGTCCAGTAGAGCCGTACCTGTACAGGAGGAGGAACCCTGCTCCACTCCTAATGGAAGTCAATAGAACCAAACGTTTCCACCAGCAGTTCTAGATCATGTATTATGACTCATTGTACGCGCAAAACCTGAGCACCACTGAGCACCTCTGAACACTGTCTACTGTATGTACGGTGTTGTACCGCTGCTCGTTTGTTCGCTGCTGCTGTTGTTTAGTTTCACTTCCGCTCAGTTTGCAGTGTAAACATCAAAGCTCAGGTAAACACAGCACGCACGGAGTCGATCCCTCATCCATAATCAACTCGATCAACGCCGATCAATCAGCGAACTGATTATTGATCTCACCAGATGAAGTCCGTGCAGTGGCTGCAGAACGTCGGCTGCTTGAAGAAGCGCGCGATGAACTTGTGGTTCTTCACCTCGTGCACGTTCTTCTGCCTCAGCGCGCCCTGGCGCGCAAAGCCCCGCGCGCGCTGCTCTCCGTCGCTGCCGCTCTGCGCGAGATCCGCCATCCTCTCTGCCTCCGCGCGCCGACACTACAGCTCCTGCTTCTGCCGCTTCTGCTGCGCGCGACACGGCGCTCAGGACACGCCCACTGCGCTTACGAAGCGCCCAACACACACCCACTCGGGGGGCGCGCGCTGGGCTCAGGCCACGCCCACTGACACCAACACAGAGCGCTAACACTGCCTGCTGAAACAGAACGGCCAATAATCACACGACACTACATATATACACCCCGCCCATCGCAAGCGCCGCCCCTAAACTCATGGACGAGCACTGGTGAAGCAAAACCGCTGTATGAAAGATGGGTGGAGCTAAACCCGCCTTGGGCTGAATGGGTGGAGCTAAATGCTCCTCACCACAACTACAATCTCCTATTAAAGGAGCGATATGTGAGATCAGTAGTGTAAATGATCACCAGTGTGGAGTAATAACAGTACTGACGGTGTATCACAGATATCTACTGGAGTTAGCATGCTAACCAGCTAGCCCTGGCCCGTCCTGTCTGTAATTCCACTGTGTACGGGGAGGTGGTAGTGAGTCACTGTAGCGCTGTAGGAGTAGTGGCTCTGCTGCCCCGGCGCCGTATTCTAACCGCTTATCAGTCGTCTCGAAGGCGCTGCTCCCGGTTAGAGCATTTCAGGGCAGGTAGACAATGTAAAAAGAAGGAAACACAACCATGACTGAAGCTCCTGGAACGCGACCGCCACCGCCACAGCAGTGTCTGTCTGCATCAGCAGCGTGTGAATCAGCAGCGTGTCTGTGTGAGAGAGTCAGAGTGTGAAATGATGAGTATGTGTGTGTAATGAGCTCTCTATAGAGGTGCAGTGTGTTTTCTGTGTGTGTGTGTATCAGCAGTATGTGTGTGTGTGTGTCTGTGTGTGTATCGGCAGTATGTGTGTGTGTGTGTGTGTGTGTGTGTGTGTGTATCAGCAGTATGTGTGTGTGTGTGTGTGTGTGTATCAGCAGTATGTGTGTGTGTGTGTCTGTGTGTATCAGCAGTATGTGTGTGTGTCTGTGTGTGTGTGTCTGTGTGTGTATCAGCAGTGTGTGTGTGTCTGTGTGTGTATCAGTAGTATGTGTGTGTGTGTGTCTGTGTATCAGCAGTATGTGTGTGTGTGTGTGTGTGTGTATCAGCAGTATGTGTGTGTGTGTCTGTGTGTGTATCAGCAGTATGTGTGTGTGTGTCTGTGTGTGTATCAGCAGTATGTGTGTGTGTGGGTCTGTGTGATTGTCTGTGTATCAGCAGTATGTGTGTCTGTGTGTGTATCAGCAGTATGTATGTGTGTCTGTGTGTATGTGTCTGTGTGTGTATCAGCAGTATGTGTGTGTGTGTCTGTGTGTGTATCAGCAGTATGTATGTGTGTCTGTGTGTCTGTGTGTGTATCAGCAGTATGTGTGTGTGTGTCTGTGTGTGTATCAGCAGTATGTGTGTGTGTGTGTGTATCAGCAGTATGTGTGTGTGTGTCTGTGTGTGTATCAGCAGTATGTGTGTGTGTGTGTCTGTGTGTGTATCAGCAGTATGTGTGTGTGTGTCTGCGTGTGTATCAGCAGTGTGTGTGTGTGTGTGTCTGTGTGTGTATCAGCAGTATGTGTGTGTGTGTGTGTGTGTCTGTGTGTGTATCAGCAGTATGTGTGTGTGTGTCTGTGTGTGTATCAGCAGTATGTATGTGTGCGGGTCTGTGTGTGTATCAGTAGTCTGTGTGTGTATCAGCAGTATGTGTGTGTGTCTGTGTGTGTGTGTCTGTGTGTGTATCAGCAGTATGTGTATGTATGTGTGCGGGTCTGTGTGTGTATCAGCAGTATGTGTGTGTATCAGCAGTATGTATGTGTGCGGGTCTGTGTGTGTATCAGTAGTCTGTGTGTGTATCAGCAGTATGTGTGTGTGTGTCTGTGTGTGTATCAGCAGTATGTATGTGTGCGGGTCTGTGTGTGTATCAGCAGTATGTGTGTGTATCAGCAGTATGTATGTGTGCGGGTCTGTGTGATTGTCTGTGTATTAGCAGTGTCTGTCTGAGTGTGTGTTGGGTGCAGTTTCCTCTGGTTAACACCACAGCACTTCCTGTGTTAAACTAAGACCAGCAGAGCTGACTCCTCTCTCCTCTCCTCTCCGCCAGGCTGTGTATTATTCTGAGGCTGTTTATTTACTCAGATGTTTGTTTACTGTTTGTTTTGCTGTACAGGAGGACTGATGATTGTATGCTGTGTATAAATTAGTGTAATAAACCCATCCTTACAAACATGACATCACTAAACAAACAGATAAACAGATATGAACAGTAGGAACGTTAATAAAATGAGCTGATGAGGTTCTGAGCTGTGTGGAGGAGACAGAAGGAGGTGGCGCCTCCTGCTGTTCACTGTTAGTAGTGAGAGGCTTAGCTGCAGTGGGACTGAACTCGGTACACCCGGCCTTCCTGTTGTACCTGTTTACAGTCCCGGCCGACCTCTGACCTGCAGCCTAGCACCTCATATAGAGGAGGGCTCGCCGTGAAGATGATCTGAACACCAGTAAACACGCCGGTTAAGCGACTCCTGACTTCACACCGGCCGTGTTTAGTCAGGTTACAGATCCGAAGCAGTTCAGTAGTTTGTGCGGATCTTAAATCTGACTTCCTGAACATTTCAGTCAGAAGTTCTATTAACTTTTTTTCATGATCAAAATTAAGACTTCAGTTTAGCCTACTGACCCCGCCCACCCCAACCGCTCTCTACCTGACCCCGCCCATCAGAATGATTCAGTTCTGATGTAAACGGATTCCTTCAAAGCAGCAAAGACAGTCAGAGCTGTCCACAGTAGTGGTGGTCAAAGGAACCAGATGTTCTCCTCTGCATGTTCCGGCTGCAGGCCAGTCAGACCCGTTTCCTAGATCAGATCTCCTGGTTCGATTGAGTGGGCAGAGGGGATGTGTAGCTTCTGTAGTGTAGGGGGTCAGTAGCTGCACTGGGGGCGTGGCTAACATACGTGGGTGCAGGAGAGACTGAGGTGTAGCATTTCTCCCTGCATCGCTCTGTCCAATCACATGGAACCCCAGCAACTCCCTCACTTAGCTTCACACTTTTACTGTTTGACAAGTTATGTGACGCAAAAGATTTATTTATTATTATTATTATTATTATTATTATTATCATTATTATTATTACCACTATTATTAATTATTATTATTACTACTATTAATACACTGGCTACAAGCTCACACTAAAATTATTAAATTGTCAATCAGAACACAGCGCATTGACGTTAGAGAGCCAGGCTGGTTGAGTGTGCAGGGAGCTGAAGTATGTTTGAAGTAGATGTTAGATGTGGGTGGGGCTGCAGGAGGAGCTAACTACCCTGAACTCCACCTATGGGCATGTCCTGATGGAGACTGAGAAAAAGAAGATCCTTTAAAACAGACATAGAAATCACTTTATTGGGTACAATACAAAACGGCCACAGAAACCAAGCCTACAGTGACCACCTCGACCCGCTCCGGCTCCACCGCCGCTGGGGCACAGAGCCGGGCGAGGGAGCGGCGGTACCAGAGCATTACAAAGGAGAAAAGAAGAGAGAACTAGGTCCGAGACCAGCATCACCCACGTTCTACTAACTACCGCTCCAGATTAAAAGAGGAAACCAAGATTAACACAAAATAGAACCGAGACGACGGCACGGCGGGAACAGAAAAGCGGACGAGGAGAACCCGCCCGGAGAGAGACAAACATGTTTCAGAGGCCAGTTTTTTTTTAAGGGGGTCTGGGAATTTGTCTAGGGGGAACCGAGTGGCCAGCTCACTGTGGGCTGCTGTTCCGGGACACACGTGGAGCTTCACAACTGCATGACGTGAGGTTCCGTTAAAGAGACACTTTAGTGCTTCTAAGGCTGATCCACACCTGATGGACACGCAACAGACATCGGCACTCAAACACACTGAGGTGTCTCTTTAAAGCAAAAGTAGGCGGAGCTATACACCCTTGACCTTCTCTGAACTTGAGGGGGGGGTGGGGGGTTTGCTGGGCCTTGCACTACTGGCTGGGAGCCGGAGGTCGCTCCTCTGAGCCCGTTTCGGACGCTGGGGCCTCGGCCGGCGGCCCCGAGCTGCTCTCTGAGGGAGCCGTGCTGTCGCTAGTGCCCTCGTCTGTAGCGCCCTCTGCTGGCTCCACCTGCGCCGGCTTCTCCACAGCACCACCTGCAGGGCGCTCCTCAGACTCCGCCGGTACTTCAGACGCTTCAGCAGGAGCTTCATCTGGAAGGAGAGAGAGATTAGTGGATAACAGCCTCACTTAAGTTCAACGTGACCGGCTGTAAAATACTGACCACTAAGCAGAACCAGCACCACCTTAAACCCGATTCGACATCTGGGTTCTCATTTCAGCTCTTCCACGCAGGTTTGGTAGCCCCAGTGCTCTTGCAGAGATCAGTATCTGTGGTGTGTTCAAACGCCGACCACTAGAGGGCAGTGTTGTAGCGCATTTGTAGTGCCATTAGACTTTTCCACAAGTAGTGTCTGCTAACATTAGCACACCTGTACAGGAAGGTGGTGCGTGTTTACGCCGTGACAGCTTCCCTAAAATCCGATCTAAGCCACACAGTCTTGCTTCGTGTCCTACAGATCAGGCGCCGCACCTCTTCAAGTATCAGAGAGTTTGAGCAGCAGTTAGCACTGTGCTAGCTGGTGGTGTGCTAGCTTAGGTGAGTGGCTAGCTACATTAGCCTCGTAGCTCCAGCGCTACAACTGAACAAAGTTTAAGACGTGTCTCTGCTGATCTACTACACCTGCAAGGTGGTGAGAACTCGGGGGACTTGAACCTGACCAAACTCTGTTCCGCTGCTTGGCGGTTCGTTAGTGCTCTCAGGTGTTTCGGTATGCGGTTCTGACCTGTCTCCATGGGGCTGGGTTTGTCCTGCTGTTCTTTACTCTCTGAGTTGTTCTGTTCCGCGTTAGCCGTTGCACCGGTTCCCCCCTGCTGCTCCTCCTGAGCCGCTCGTTCGGCCTGCTCCGCCGCCTCCCTCTCTCTCTCCTCCGCCCGCCGCCGCGCTGCCTCCTCTGCTGCCGCCATCTCCGCTGCCAGCTTCTCCATGTCCACCTCCACCTTCAGACCGCACAGCTGCAACACAAACACAAACACACGTGTTAACCTACAGCCAGGACTCCCACTACGGTGCCAAACTTCCTGATCCATAACGAAGGGAACCCAGCCTCTGTATTTTAGAACCCTGTTTATCAGAACAAGACCTCCAATGCTGAAGCACAGAACACAGTTACCACTGGATCCACATCATCTGGGCAGGTTCTGTGTTGGGTTCTGTAACAGATAGTTTCATGTATATGATCTATCAGTGTTCCAGTGAGTCTCAGTGAAGAGACCTGAACCGCTGCTGTTTAACATTCCTAACAACTAACTGGAACCGGCTCACACCACCACTCGTTATCTAGAACAGCACTGATGAACATTTAGCACCCTGAACACAGACAGTCCAGCCTTACCCGCTTGAGTTCACTGTTGAAAGACTCTGTGGACTCCAGGAACCTTCTCTTCTTCTCCTGATGTCGGTCCTCAATCTGCAGCAGCTCCGCCTCCAGCTTCCTCTGGATAAACACAGTCAGAACCAATCCAATAAATCACAGAACATCAGACATGGTTCTATACAGCCCGCAGCCCCCTCTAGTCCACGGTCCTCTAAAAGCTCCCACACAGAAAGTTCTTACATGAGATGGTTATGAATACGCTTGATGTCTGAGACGCTGTGGAAGATTTCAGCCTTAAACTCCATTCATGGTAGAGGGATAATCTGCCCCTCACTGACCCCACAACTGAGCAGTGAACAGGTGAGGAACCGGTACAGAACCTGAACCCCAGTGTCCACTATCGGGCATACACAATCCAGGACCAGAATCTGGGTTACAGGTCCGGATGTGAACAGTGGATCGTACCTGGTGAACCATGAGGGACTGGACCTGCCGCTTTAGGACTTGCATTCGGGCGGTAGTGACCACGGAGCGGACGTCCGGCACGACCACCTCGCTCAGGATATCGCTGATAAGACGGTGGTTTCTCTGGAAACGAGCTGCTGCCGTGTGCTTCATGGAGAAGCCGTCGTCATAATCTACAGGCACACCATTAATACATACACCATCATCAGGATGAGATGCACCACATCACCCACATTGTCTGCACCTCAGTGAACAGTCATGTAACAGGTATTTACTGTGTTGGGTTCTACTTTGATAAAGAACTTATGTTTCCCATCTCTCCCACACGCTTCCTCCCCTTAAGTTTAACAGCTATGATTCTCCTCTGAGGTTTTCCCTGTTTTCCACAGTTCTGTTTAAATGAACCTCAAAGGGGAACCAGCTGCAAATGACCTCTGGAGGGGGTGGAACTCTATTCTTGCTTAGGTCCTCTTTAGAACCAATGAGATCCCAGTCTCCTGTAGAACTTAGACCACCTTCCAATTGTGCAGAAGTGGTAACAAGTTTTCAGGCGGTGTGAGGAACTACTAGACACGCCTTCTGCACTGGTGGAGCCACCACACACGCTAACACTCAGTAAACCGCCTCTCCATCAACTGCTACTATCGCTTTAGGACTGGTGTATGCAAATGAGCTTTGTTCAGATTGGCTGACTCGTGCCCACTCAGCACCACCCTTGACTTAATGGACCTAATGATCCTGTTCCGCTGCTGATGAGCATGCACTGGTGTTCTGGTGTCCTCACCATCAGGGTCCTCAGCGGGCTGGATGCTCATATAGGGTTCCCCCTTATCCAGCCGCGACTGCCTCTGCCTGCTCTCCTCCTCTAAAGCAGCTTCAGCACGGTTCTTGGCATTAACGTACGCCAGGTAAGCTGGAGAGTTGTGGTACGCCTTCAGAGAGTCATTATACTCAATCTGCAGAGACAAGGGACAGTCGTCGGAACGTCATCACTGGTTCAGTTCAGTCACCAACCCAAGAAACTCATATCCACTTAATCTGACCCAGAATTATTCTGGATCAGCCCGGAAACAAAACCACAACTGTTCACTGACCTTCTCTGCTTCGTACTCGTTTAAATAATCCTGCTTCTCCTCATCAGTGAGGTCCCTCCACATTCCACCAATGATCTTTCCGATCTCCCATAGCTTCAGATCCGGATTAGACGCTTTCACTTGGTCCCAAACCTGAAGAACAGAAACAGTCAGAGGAAGTTCGACAGCCAAAGAGGGAACGTCACTGAACATCATACAGAGAGCATCAGACACAGACTGCAGGAGACACAGAACAGGGAATAGCGTTCCGGACAGCTGTTCTAATAACTTCATTTCAGGATAACATTCCAGGAGATCTATCAGTAATCAACAGCCCTGCACACTGGTCTCACTCTTCTGAAGCTGCGCATCATGACGTACAACCATCAGGAGCTCCAGGCCTACAGCTGCGTTCACACTGCAGGTCATAGCTGTCTGTCAGATTCTACTCCGCCCGCATGTGACCTTACGCCAAACCTAAACCTCCAGTGTGACTTACACAGGAACAGATCCATACTCATTCAGCCATTCCAGAAACCCAGAGACACGGAGAACTCTCAGACATGTCAAGAATGCTCAGGAGGACGTCCTGCAGCTCTGGGGCCCTTTACTAGAGGCTCCCTTGTCAGGATGGCTCAGAAGGACACCCTGTAGCTCTAGGGCCCTTTACCAGCGGTGCTGCTCATGGCAGGCCTGCTCAGAAGGATGCCCTGTGGCTCCTCTTTTGGAGTCCTAGATAACTGTTCCTACTAGAGATGGAGGACCAGTGACTGAGCCTTCACTGCACATAGGTTTAAAAACCAAACACACAGCAACCAGCTTGAGCTCAGAACCTCCTCAGCATGTTTGGAGTAGAACGGAGGAGAATGGAGGGGAGCTGGAGGGCCTCTCTACCGTGCACCTCCCTGGTCCTATGGATCTAAAGTAGCAGTTAATGCTCACTGCTGTGCAGCTGAAACCTGGAGCTCCTAATAAGGTCACGACGTCGACTACAAACGCAAATCTTCAGAGAGAGTGCACGAGTATGCGGTGTGTTAAGTACAGTGTGCAGTAACTGCTATCCCTGTTCTGCTTCCTTTATAACCCTGTAGAACAGGAACAGTAGAGTCGCAAACTCGCTGGGCTTTAGATTTAGCCCTCCAGGTGGTGGTCATCCAGGGAAGCTGCTGCCTGTGGGGGGAGCTGTCCTGCTCCCCCCCGGTCCAGCAGATGGCGCTCCATGAGGACAAAAGCAGTAAAAGCAGACACCGTGGGTGTCTTACCTTCCTGCTTACCTTCCGGCTATACCGCATGTAGGGCATCAGCGGCTTGTCGGGCGGTTTCGGGGGCTTGGGGACCGTAATCCCTGAGGAGTTCTGCAGGACAGAAGGGTGGGCAGAGGTTAGCAGAGAGAGGGGGGAGGGGGAGACACGGGGCAGTGGACACGCCACACACACATATATAGACACAGAGACGCACAAACTGCCACAGCAATGGAGCACTATGAGTCAGGAAGGTAGAACTGAAGGTGAGGACGGCGTGATCAGCTAAAGCGAAGGGACAAAAACCAAAACAGAAACATCTGTCTACTAGCAGGACGTCCATGCAGGGGGCGTTACAGACAAACCGGCTGCGGCCGTTTGTGGTGCTCTAAGCTGCAGTAACCAGCTGGAAAAGCTATATGAGCTGGTGGCGCTGCTCTGCTGGCAGCCAGCACACGTGCAATAGGGACAGTATTAATTCAATAAATAAACAAATACAGAAATGAAAAGGTGATATGAAGACCGGGGGTGTGGGGGGGCTGTGTGCGGGGAGAGGGGGCAGGGGAAACTTCTAGAAACCAGTCACCAACAGAGCGAGAGTGAACGGTTTGAAGAAGCAATGAGGATTATGGAAGCAGCTAGAGCTACCCATGACATCATCACCATCGACCCCCACTTAGAGATTAGAAGACCTCCCGTCTATGGAAGAAGCAGAAGAAGTAGAAGGAGGAGGGAAAGGAGGAGGACACAGCACGGTTCTGGTGCTGAGCGCAGCCCGAGAGAGAGGCTGGCTCGGCTGGTCTAGCGTGACCTGCTCTGGGGTTCTAGCTCCTCTGCTGCGGCTAGTTCTTATTTTTCCGGTCCTACCATTACCCTGTTGTTCCCGCCGGGGTTCCCTCCCAGCCTGTAGTTGTTGTAGGCCAGATGGCTGTATGGGTTGTACCCCACAAACCCAGGGGTGGTGGGCATTTGCTGATGGAGACAAATGAGACAAAACACGAATGAGAAATGACACAAACGAGGGAGGAAGGGACCAAAAAAATGAAAAAGGAATACTGTTGTGTTTCTGGCTCGTTTGGATTCATGGTTTGCATAAGACGTGCAAAAAGCAGCAACCTGTCGATAAGCAGCACAAACTCGCAAAGTCCTACGTACGCTTGTAGCCAAGCCACAGACACTATGTGGGTGGACAGGGAGTGGGACGGGGGGGGGGGAACGGGGAGGGTGAGAGGTTGGTCAGGCCTAGGCTAATTTAATGAGATGGTCTTAAACGAACAAAAGGCCTCAGATTGGCTGTGGAGAACTTTCTAGCCACCCTGCGTGAACACGTCCACCTCCCGCAGTCCTCTCCACACCGCTGGGCATCTCTAGGTTCCGGGGTGATGATGGAGGAGTAGGAGGGGGGGAAGGGGCATTTATGGATGAGTGGCGTGTGGAGGAATACTTACTGTGGTGGGGGCCGGGGCGGGGGGAGGGGCGTACGAGGGGCGCTCTGCAAGAAAGACAGAAAGAAAAACAACAAAACAGGGACAAAAAATTAATGACCCGCTCGCGACTCCGCGTCCCGCTCGCCAGCACGGAAGCCTACTTATTCGTCACATCCGCTTCGGCTCAAACTGGGAACGCTAAACATCACCCCCCACAAACACGGCAGATACAGGCACACATCCCCGGAGCTCCACCCACTCGGGAATCACCAGGGAGGAATAAAGGACAGATATACAGAAGGGCATAAACATATACAAGTATCTACTGTTTCAGCCCCAGTTACAGTACAGGGTGGGGGGTTGGGGTCTTCAGAGTGGGCGACAGACTCAAGTGGTCAAATCACAATTAGTGGAAATGTGTTCTTACTTGACATCTTGTCTGTGGGATTGAGGATATCAGGCTAACCCCATCATTTGGTTCTGCAACAGGGTAAAGATTGATTAGACGAATAGGCATGCTTTCATTTACACATCCCGCTCCTGATCACCACGCAGGAAAACACGAGCAGGAATCACATCCAGGTACACCATCACTCCGGTAACTGTCTCACTACACATCAGCAGCATCCGGAGCTACAAGACATCAGGCTAGCAACATCAGCTAAGCTGGAATACAGTGAGGACAATCAGACATCAACAACACTAATGGCATTAACAACAGCCCCAGAGGAACCCACGGTTCTACACAGTGGAACCTTTAACTGTCTAGATACACATCTAAAGTGTATATGTAAAGCCTCTTACATCATTTTTGTCGGATTAAATCAATTTGCTTCTTATTTTTAATGTCTGCCCACATTTCAGTCATTAGAAATATTAACCTCGTTATTAACACTGTTTTGCTTTTATTCATCATTTTTATTTAATTTAGTCAGTTTTATTTATATTCCTGCTTTGATGTTTTAACTGAATGCTCTTTAAGGTGCCCCATGTGAAGTACTCTATAAATAATAGTTACTAATAGCAATAATATTAATAATAATAAAGACAATAATACTATTATTCAGTAGTTTATGAATGAGAGACACCATCAGTTCACCCAGCTGTTAGCCCGTGCTAGCCTTATTAGCCGGGGCCGTTTAGCCTGAAACCTTTTAATAGTAACATGTTTAATAATTATAAAGATATTAAAGTATAATTAAATTTACCCGGTTTAATCCAACATAAAGCTTTTAGCGCCAGTTTTAGTCCAGTCGAGCCTAATTTAGCCCTGTTTTTCTGCACTGGGCCAGTCAGTGCTATCGCGAGTTAGCCAGCGCTGTATTGTGTTAGCCCGGACTAAGCCTGAGACTTTAGACCAGCTTTAGACTGTAGCTGCTACAAGGGTTTAACCGACTCCAAATGAGCTACATCTGCCCGGGTTAGCTAACATCACGTTAGCCCGACACTAATGAGAGGACAGTCACTATGTGTCGCCTGGGTTAGCCCACGTTAGCTGTATTAGCTAGCAGGGGTGGTAGACTTGCGTTAGCCGGCCGGTGCTAGCATTGCTAACCGAGAAAAGAATCTGAAGTCCGCTTTGTTCTTCTTGTTGGGGTTATATGGTGTAGCGGTTCCATTCTGTTAAATTTAAGGTGGAATGGGAAAATCCCAACGACAAGTGAATGAATAGAAAGCCTCTTAAGCGAAAGGTGTTAGCCGCGTTAGCACAGTTGGCCTGCGTTAGCATGTTAGCATCTTACCGTGTTTGTGTTGTAGCCGATCACAGTAAGGCTGTATTAGCCCGCTATGGCCTGTATTAGCTCACCGTATGAGGGAGACTCAGTCAGAGCCGCTCTGTGGTGATCAGCTCCGGTAACAATAAGGAGATCTACAGTGGCCGTAAGGTGGGCTCAGAGGCGGACCCCGGACGGGCTAAAGCGCAGACAGGCTGACCGTGAGTCCGGGGTCACTGCGGGCATCATTAACTATGACTAATTAAGCTGTCGGTTATTAATAAATCGGTCTTTATATGAGAATAAACGGGTTTGAAGTTTAACAGTCTGAAACACAGAAGCAGCGCTGAGACCAGCAGGACAGCCCCGCTAACTCTGCCAAACACTCGGCGACTAAAACACCGGGAAATACCCGCACATTACTGACCGAACACAGCCGGGACGAGAGCTGATGTTCCTAACACGCTTTCCGGGATGTAATCTGGGGTTTGATCCTGAGTTTTAACGAGTTTACTGTAAAAAAAAATATTCGGCGCGTTCAACACTTACCACACACTCCTTTGTTCCCTCCGCCGAGTCTGCGCAATCCCTCTGTGCTGCTCCCTTCAGGCCGAGCTGAGAACTGCAGCGGCGCTCTCACACCACTGAACGCGTAAGCAACGCTACTGACTTCTGGTCCACCTTAAACGCTGCTTCATATTCACTAGATGCCTGTTCGAATTTCCCGTTCCACCTTAAACAGTACTTCGTATTCACGGGCTGCCCGTTGGATTTTCCCGTTCCACCTTAAATAGTGTTTCTTATACAGGGGCTGCCTGATCTACTGTTCCCATTCTACCTTAAATGATGCTTCATATTCACCGGCTGCCTGTTCCAATGGTTCCGTTCCACCTTAAACGGTTCTTCTTATTCACCAGTTGCCTGT
>JAMWET010002994.1:195000-212500 GCA_024036415.1 Prochilodus magdalenae
ACCTGTGTGTAGTGTGTGAGTAACATCTGAATAACATCTGTGTAGCATGTATGTACCATGTGTGTAGTGTGTCAGTAAGGAGACATTAACGTGTGTGAGTAACGTGTGAACTACGTCTGTGTAGCGTGTATGTGGCGTGTGTGTAACGTGTGAGTGACGCGTCTCCGTGTGAACAGGAGGGCTTTAGACCAGTCTTACTCTTGTATGTTATTCTGGTGACGATTTCTCTGCTCAGCATTCGGATCAGGAAGGAGTTTGTGGGTTCCGAAATCTGGAAACAACACAGAAATCCAGCAGTCAGACTCACTTTGTGCTGTTAGTGCCATCAGAGCTGAGTGCACTGCGGTGGGTTTGGCCTGTGGGTGACTAACTACATCCTCTCTAATGGTCTCATAACTGATAACGGATCAGGAACGCTGGAGTGTGTGCTCAGCTGAGTGATTAGGAGTGTGCACTCCAGCGCTTGTGTTCTGGTTACTCTGATGAGTATCAGTGTCTGTCATGAGACAAAGTACCAAACAACCCGTCACTGACCTTCAGGAATATGGAGATGACGGCAATCCCGTTTGGACCTTTGGCTGCGTCGCTGTAGTTTAAATACAGATCCTGATTATAGTGGATTAACTGCACCTAAAACAGATTAACACACACATTAACACACTAACACCCTAACACAGCACCAACAGAACATCCCCACCTACAGCAGATTAACCCCGCCTTCCCAGCCATAACAGATTAGCCCCACCCACTCAGTCTACAACATATTAGCCATACTTCTCATGCTATAACAGATTAACCCCACCTTCTCAACCTATAAGAGATTAACCCCACCTTCTCAACCTATAACAGATTAGCCCCACCTTTCCAGCCTATAACAGATTAACCCCACCCACATAGCCTATACCATATAAGCGCCACCCACTTGGGGCTATAGCAGTTTAGCCCCACCCACTCAGGCTATAGCACATTAGCTCCACCTTTTCAGCCCACGACTGTTTAGCCCCATCCATTCAACCTGCAGCAGTTTAGCTCCACTCATTCATACTACAGCAGTTTAGCTCCATCTATTTAGCCTACAGTAGTTTAGCCCCACCCATTTGGCCTACAGCAGTTTAGCAGTATCAGTCTCCCGCTGTACTCAGCACTTGCTGAAACCCTGTTCCAAATTCCTGAAGGGTTACCATGCAGGACTTTGTAAAGCTCACCTGTGTGCGGTAAAGTACTGTGTGCTGGAGGTCTAAGGGGGGTTTAATCATCTAGGGGTGTTCAGACTTCTGCTGGAGATAATTATACATGGAGCTCCATTGTTACTCATAGGGGAACTCAAAACCTGTCCGAGGGGGGGTTTGGGAAGGTGGGTCCGGTCACAGTGAGGTACTTGGTAAAGACAACTGGACTGGTACAGAGCTACCGGTGTACACGCATGATCAGGATCCACTCCAGTAGAGCCACCACACTGATGCTCCACAGGGATCAGCAGGTTCTTGACTTTACCAAACTGGAGAAGTAGGGTCTCCTCCAGGTCCTTGGTCAGTCCCAGTCCTCCAGGTCTCCATGTTTTCTGTGGTCTGTGATTTGGTTGACCACGTTTTATGCAGCCAGCTGCTGTGAGTTCTTTTGTGTCCATTTGAAATCCCCATGTTTATCCATACACCATGGTCTTAGGTACCTGATGATGGTGCTGTGGTGGAGAATGTTCTGCTTGTGTTAGGACAGCAGGCTGGCCATGAGAACCTTAACGCTGGGCCTCGCCTGAATGAGGCGGAGAACTGAATTTGTTAGCCAGCTGATTGAAATTGGGTTTTTTATCAACGAGAGGTTAACTCCGCCCACAAAACCAGGTGGTGGAAGGTGAGCATCTGCGGTTCTGTTTAATCTGGTTCCTTCAGGGTGTTAAAGTCCATCGCTGCAGGATGTCACCTCTTTCAGGGGGCAGGTCCACATAGACTCACGCGCTGCCACACCTCGCCTGAACAGCAGATGGAGCCAAAGTACCACTGCTTCTGGATCCTGTGTGTCTTGTGGGTGCCTACAGGCTGGCCTGACCCCTGAGAAGCGGAGGAACCTCTGAGCCCTGAGGCCTCCTGGGTGCTTTTGTGTCTGTGGATGCTAGCCCTGTGCTTTGTATCTGATCTGCTCTGTGTTTGTTCTCCTGCTGCTCGAAGAGGAACGTGGTTCTGGTGTGGTTTTGTGATGTTTAGGGATCCTGGCCTCATGCTGCTTCGCTTTGATTGAGCTCTGTTGTGATGTTTAAGCCGTGGCTGAGCTGCCTGCGGTGTCTGCCCGGCACGAGTGGTGTTCTGCACTGGAAGGGAAGCGTAGAGGTGTGTGAAATGAGAGGAGCCTTGATCTAAAGGTCTGGATGATGATGATGATGATGTTGAATCTGGGTTGGATGAGTCTCCTTCTGAGAACTCTGGGCTTCTCAGGGGGAACCCTGTGGTTCCTCTGAAGTTAGCGCTTCAGAAGTGGATCAGTCAGATTGCGCTTGTCCAGCTTTCCCGATGAGATGTGTGGAAAGCAGGTTACTGTGGGAGATTCGGTCCTAATATGGAAAATCTTACCATCCAAGGACATGCTGATCCGTGGAGTCCAGGGACTGAGGGCTGATGTGTTGGCCTGTGTCTGTTGGTGCATTAACTGTGCTTTGCTCACTGTTGGTTCGCAATGCGCACAGTGGAGTTCCGATCTGTTATTGAAGATCTGGAGCGTTCCTGGAAATCCTTCCCCTGAATTAGGAAAGCTGGAAAACCCAGAACCTGAAGGTTCCAATTTCAGCATGTGACTACTGGTACTTTACTTCTCAGAACCACAGAAACCAGCAAGAGGTTCTAGGGCTGATGTATTGAGTGGTTTCCTAATGGGTTCTAATGGTATCTAGTGGAATCTACTGGAATCTAGTGGTCTCTAATGGAAACTAGTGGTCTATAATGGAAACTAGTGGTCTCTAATGGTCCCCATGTGTCTATCCTGAATTGGTTTGTACGTGTGTTCCCTCTCTCGCCTGATGGGACTGTAACTAAGACTACATGGCCTCACCAAACATAAAGTGCAGTCCCCGCATGTTTATGGTGGTAGTACCGCCAGGCTCCTGCAGATGGCGCTGGATGACGGGGCTATAAATTCCTGTGACGTGAGTTATTCAGCTTATACAGTCCACCTTAAATAATGCAGCAGTTACATACATTTAAGGTGGAACGGGAGATCCAGGTTCTTCCTCAGAATGTAAACACTCCAGTTTTCAACCAGCTAGCAACCCCTAACAACCATCTGGGATACCATAGCAACCATCTAGCAACACCTTAGCAACTACCTGGGTACCATAGAAACTACATAGGAACATCTTAGCAACCACCACCTGGGTACTATAGCAACTACATAGGGACACCTTAGGAACCACTGGATACACCATAGCGAATGCCTAACAACTCCCTAGCAACCACTGGGAACACCATACTCTGTGTTTACTCCAGTAAATCACTTTTCCAATGTTTTTTCCTCGTGATTATTCCTGAATCCTCCCAGCTGTTGGGAATGTGCTGGAGGATTGAAGGGAAGTTCATTTCCTGGAATGAAGCTGATCCAACAAACGCAGGAAGTATCTCATAATCATTCTGTGTGCAATCAAACACAAGACATATCACATTTCAGAAATCACTGCAGCCTTTTTATTCCCATACCATCCCAGCTTCTCCTGGTCTGGGATCATGGGCTACGCTGATGGACACTGCTGTCTCCGAGCGGAAGCTCTCCAGATTCCAGTTTTTGCAGTTTATTGACTCTTTAAGCTGAGAAAGAGCTCTAATCCTGATCTAACGTTTAATCCTGACTGCTCCGCTCTGCTCTCCCCGCACCACCCAGTCACTTCCTCACCTCGGAAAAACAGGAACCCAGAACTCTCTGTAGGATGGAGCTCTGCGTGAAACACTTTGATCAAGTTTTGACAGAAACTCCTGACAGGCTTTCAACTCTCCCACCAAAAGAACAACAAATAAACAAACAACAACCAAAACAAAAACAAAGAAGCAGCCCGTGGAGTGCAGCGTGCGCTCGGTGTGTGTTTTCCAGATCTGCCACCGCAGATTCCGAGTGTCACAGACGAGGAGCGGTACTTCAGCCAGGAGGCTCTTCCCCCAGTTCACCCCAGCTCAGACAAGTTTGGTTTAGCTCCTTCAGTTTGAGCACTGAAGCTACGAGGCTAATGTAGCTAACAAGTACTGTAGCTCCCTGATTAGCACGGAGCCATTCCACGGTAACGTGTGGTACAACCGGAATAATGATGTATTAAAGGTATGTGATCCCCTGACTGATCAACTACGTGTGGTCTGGTTACTCACCTCTCCAGGAAATGCTTGTCCATTCAGAAGGTGTTCCGAGCCCTGTCCATCTTCACTGCCAAAGTGCAGTCGGATCTCCTCCAGCCTGTAGCTGTAACTGAGCGGACCCCCGGACACGTTTACCAGGTGGGATTTATCTGGCCGTAGTGAGACATGATGACCTGTGTTGTACATCGTACCACTGATCTGGAAGACAAGGACATACAGCATTACCATTCATCTCCGACCTCACCCACCTCTGACCTCATCCATCTCTGACCTCACCCATCTCTGACCTCACCCACTTCTATAACATCATCCACCGCTAACTTCACCCATCTCCGACCTCACCCACCTCTGACCTCATCCATCTCTGACCTCACCCACCTCTGACCTCACCCATATTTGACCTCTTCCATCTCTGACCTCACCCACCTCTGACCTCATCCATCTCTGACCTCACCCACCTCTGACCTCATCCATCTGACCTCACCCACCTCTGACCTCACCCATCTGTGACCTCACCCACCTCTGACCTCACCCATCTTTGACCTCATCCACCTCTGACATACATCTCTAACCCCACCTACCTCTAATATCATCCACCGCTAACTTCACCCATCCTTGACCTCACCCACCACTGACATCATCCACCTCTGACCTCACCCACCTCTGACCTCATCCACCACTGACATCATCCATCTCTGACCTCACCCACCTCTGACCTCATCCATCTGACCTCACCCACCTCTGACCTCACCCATCTGTGACCTCACCCACCTCTGACCTCACCCATCTTTGACCTCTTCCATCTCTGACCTCATCCACCTCTGACATCCATCTCTAACCCCACCTACATCTAATATCACCCACAGCTAACATCACCAATCTCTGCCCTCACCCATCCCTGCCCTCACCCATCTCTGACCTAACCCACCTCAGACCTCATCCATCTCTGACCTTAACCATCTCTGACCTCACCCAACTCTGACCTTACCCACCTCTGACCTCACCTATCCCTGCCCTCAACCACCTCTGACCTCACCCATAATTGACCTCAACCATCTCTGACCTCACCCACCTCTGACTTCACCGACCACTAACATCACCCATCTCTGACTTTACCCACCTCTGACCTCACCTAACTCTGACTTCACCCACCTCAGACCTCACCTATCCTTGCCCTCACCCATCTATGACCTCATCCACCTCTGACCTCACCCATTTTTGCCCTCAACCATCTCTGACCTCACCCACCTCTGACCTCACCCACCACTAACATAACCCATCTCTGACCTCACCCACCACCAACATCACCCATCTCTGACCTCACCCACCACTTACATCACTCATCTCAGACCTCACCCACCATTTACATCACCCATCTCTGAACTCTCCCACTGCTAACATCACTCACCTTTGACCTCACCCACCGCTAACATCACCCATTTGACCTATTCCACTTCTAAAATCACCCACCTCTGACCTGGTCTACCTCTGAACTGAATGGGTGGGGCTAAACTGCTGTAGGCTGAATGGGTGGGGCTAACCTTCTGTGGGCTGAATAGGTGAAGCTAAATTGCTGTGGGTCTAATGGGTGGAGCTAGCCTGCTGTAGGCTGAATGGGTGGACCTACTTGTCCTTGGCATGTAAATGGCGTGTGGGTCGGTGAACCTGCTCTGGCGCGTTTGTCACCTGGCTCTCGGTAAACAGAATAAGGATGAACTCCGTCCTGGGGAATTCCTGGAAACAACAGCGGCTCTGAAGCAGCGAGCAGATGGGCAAGAGTTCCCTGCTGGCGGTCTGCGGTTTACATACTGAATTATGGGAGGTTTTTTAGGGTGAAGTGGGGCGACAGGTGCAGCTGTGGAGGCTGGAGCTGAAGCACACAGCTGAGCGGTGTACACAAAGAGAGCGGCGGGGCTATAAATGGAAGCTAACACCTGCTCTCTCTCCGGGCGAGTCGCGGTGTTGGGACAGATCTGCCTGTAATGATGGTTAATCAGTGAAGTGTGAGTGAGTCTACTGCTGTAATGAGCTCTCAGCCTGCACACTGAGCTCTCTCTGGCTCCTGCTTAAACCTGACCATTACTCTCTAGCACCTCCTAACCCTCAGTGACCGGCTAACAACACCGCTCCTAGCTGTCCGAGCTCCCAGTGAGCAAGCCAAGGCCGACAGAGGCAAGGAGAAACTCCCTCAGTTCAAGAGGAAGAAACCTCGAGAGGAACCAAGACTCAAAAGGGGAACCCATCCTCCTCGGGCCAACATCTGATAAGACAAGCAAAGGAAGGGGCGTTCAGTGTTTGGACGGTGAGGAATGAATGTCTGATTAGCCTGTAATTAAGTTGCTGGGTCATCAGATGGGTCAGCAGGACGCAGACCAAGCTTCCACAGTGCAGGACAGCCAGGAGCTCCGTGGTGGTTAAAGGCATCAGTGGCTCCCAGTCAAAGCAGATGTAGCAACAGCATCAGACCGCACAGGATGGGCAGCAGTTCAGCTCAGACAGAGAGAACAGACAGACTGTAGCTCTGACAGAAGACCTGAACACACTATATGGTGTTAACAGAGTGCAGCAGTGACTCCGGCAGGCCTGGCTATTACAACAGGACTAACAGGGAGAGCCAGAAGGTCACTGAGAAGTCAGCCCCCCTCTGCTCCACCGTCAACAAACCTGAGTGAACATGAAGAGCAGCGGGACGACAGAACCAACATTCCCAGCTTACCAAACACTCTCTGTCAGGGGTTCCCTAGACCCCTAGAGCGTTCTCATACTCAGCTTTCAGACTAGACGTACAGTTTAAAGTCGCTTCACCGCGGAACAGCGGAAAACTCTGCATCCTAACAGTAAAGAATTCCTCGGATATACACAGGCACTCTTCACTGTGTGGACTGGAGTTTATAACCCCGTCTGGCAGCTAAATAAGTACCCTAGCAACCACCTAGGACAACATAGCAACCCCCTACCACTTACAACTGAAACAGGAAGATGTGGGTCCATATTTAGAAACCCTAAACACCCCCTCCACTGTATCAAGGAGACCCACACCTGGGCAGTTTAGCTTTCGCTAACGTTAGCGAGGTTAGTTAAATTAGCTAGGTTAGCGAGCTAGCATTCGAGCCCAGTGATGTTACATTGTGTTCTCCTTCACTGGTGTAAGAACTGTAACTCAGTTTATCACCTGCAGATTCTACTTTCTCTTTCTCACCCAAAGGGAAGATCTAGAACGATACCTGAGTAGGAACACAGGAATGATGGAAGGACAGAACCTCAGGTGGCTCAGTAGAGGACCAGACCAGGATGTGGTTTGGAGCTGAAAGAGTTTAGACCCCTATAAGCCCTCTGTGGTGAGAAGGAGGTGATGGGGAGAGGGCTCACCAGATCTGAGGGAACATTTGGACCTGGAAATGGTTCTAACATGCGGATTAGAACCTTTGTAATCAGGAGTATAAGCACAGCTGTCTGCATGTGTGTGTTGTCATTCACCTCTCTGGGTCTCAGATTATAGTCTGACACTGTCGTCTACCTTAGTCTGAGGAGCTCCATTAGACAGAACTCAGGGAACAGAACCCAACCCAGCTCTGGAAGAAGCACTTGGAGCTATGAGCAGTTCTCCGGAGAGCGAAGCGGGTCAGAGGCAGTGTCTCTGAAGAAGAGGCCGTGTTTATCTGAAGGAGGCTCTGACAAACTTCATCTTCTCCAGTTGATCCAGAACCTCCACAGAGAGTTCTACACCCATTACTCTCTCCCTCAGCTCAGAGGAGACGAACTCACTTATGAACACACCATGGAGACCACCCACGCACTCCACCATCACCATCATGCTCCTTCATATGACTTTAACTCATACATAAATGTATCTAGGTCTTTTTAAGATTCCATCAGGAGTCCCCGGAGAGGAACCCACTTCATACACAGCTCACTGCAGCACATCTTCAGCACACCCGCATCCTTCTAGCCCTCCAGTACGGCTCCGTAGACCTGCAGAACCTCCGAGAAGGTGTACTGAAGATGTTCTCTGATTTAGATACCTTCGTTTGGTACTTCCTTTAATTTGGCACTGTTCTAGATAACAGGAGAGCACAGAGTTGCTCCAGTGGTTGAATGACCCCTCAGGTCCCCATAGTTCTTAGTTAACTGGGAAAATCTACTGTCCCTAAGTTCTCTCTGAGGGGTGTGCAGTGTTGTGGTTCTCTCTGAGGGTTGTGCAGAGCTGTGGTTCTCTCTGAGGGTTGTGCAGTGCTGTGGTTCTCTCTGAGGGTTGTGGAGTGCTGTGGTTCTCTCCGAGGGTTGTGCAGTGCTTTGGTTCTCTCTGAGGGTTGTGCAGTGCTGTGGTGCAGCGCTGTAGTTCTCTCTGAGGGCTGTGTAGTGCTGTGGTTCT
Organism: Prochilodus magdalenae; assembly: GCA_024036415.1. Lineage (NCBI taxonomy): Eukaryota > Metazoa > Chordata > Actinopteri > Characiformes > Prochilodontidae > Prochilodus > Prochilodus magdalenae. The sequence goes on from JAMWET010002994.1 coordinate 203,698, forward strand.
CTCTGAGGGTTGTGCAGAGCTGTGGTTCTCTCAGAGGGTTGTGCAGAGCTATGGTTCTCTCTGAGGGTTGTGGAGTGCTGTGGTTCTCTCCGAGGGGTGTGCAGTGCTTTGGTTCTCTCTGAGGGGTGTGCAGTGCTGTGGTGCAGCGCTGTAGTTCTCTCTGAGGGTTGTGCAGTGCTGTGGTTCTCTCTGAGGGTTGTGCAGTGCTGTGGTTCTCTCTGAGGGGTGTGCAGTGCTTTGGTTCTCTCTGAGGGGTGTGCAGTGCTTTGGTTCTCTCTGAGGGTTGTGCAGTGCTGTGGTGCAGCGCTGTAGTTCTCTCTGAGGGGTGTGCAGTGCTTTGGTTCTCTCTGAGGGTTGTGCAGTGCTTTGGTTCTCTCTGAGGGTTGTGCAGTGCTGTGGTGCAGCGCTGTAGTTCTCTCTGAGGGGTGTGCAGTGCTTTGGTTCTCTCTGAGGGTTGTGCAGTGCTTTGGTTCTCTCTGAGGGTTGTGCAGTGCTGTGGTGCAGCGCTGTAGTTCTCTCTGAGGGGTGTGCAGTGCTTTGGTTCTCTCTGAGGGTTGTGCAGTGCTTTGGTTCTCTCTGAGGGTTGTGCAGTGCTGTGGTGCAGCGCTGTAGTTCTCTCTGAGGGGTGTGCAGTGCTGTGGTTCTCTCTGAGGGGTGTGCAGTGCTTTGGTTCTCTCTGAGGGTTGTGCAGTGCTTTGGTTCTCTCTGAGGGTTGTGCAGTGCTGTGGTGCAGCGCTGTAGTTCTCTCTGAGGGGTGTGCAGTGCTTTGGTTCTCTCTGAGGGTTGTGCAGTGCTGTGGTTCTCTCTGAGGGTTGTGCAGTGCTGTGGTTCTCTCTGAGGGTAGTGCAGTGCTGTGGTTCTCTCTGAGGGGTGTGCAGTGCTGTGGTTCTCTCTGAGGGTAGTGCAGTGCTGTGGTTCTCTCTGAGGGTTGTGTAGTGCTGTGGTTCTCTCTGAGGGTTGTGCAGTGCTGTGGTTCTCTCTGAGGGAAACTACATAGGAACATGTTCTCTCTGAGGGTTGTGCAGTGCTGTGGTTCTCTCTGAGGGTTGTGCAGTGCTGTGGTTCTCTCTGAGGGTTGTGCAGTGCTGTGGTTCTCTCTGAGGGTTGTGCAGTGCTGTGGTTCTCTCTGAGGGTAGTGCAGTGCTGTGGTTCTCTCTGAGGGTAGTGCAGTGCTGTGGTTCTCTCTGAGGGTTGTGTAGAACTGCTTCTCAGCCATCAGCACAGATGGTGTGCAGTCTAATCTCCTCCAGCAGATGCACAGCAGCATTAATCATGCAGCAGGGTTAACTCCTCGCTTTCCATAACTCCGCCCACATAAAGCCGCCTCCACGTTTATAACCTCTATAAGACCCTGAATCCCCTCAGATTTACTCGGATCAGTAAATAACACTCGGACCGGGTCGTCAGTACCAGCCTCCTCTAAACATGCTGCAGATTAAAGGGGATGTCCACCCTTTATCCTAAACTCCTTTACAATTCAGCAACTGTAAACAAAGTCACTTTGATCTCCACCAGTGAACTCACACGGGTCCTGAGTGGAGTTCTCAGACATCAGGCAGCGTATTCATAACCATCTCATGTAGTAACTTTCTGTGAGGGAGCTTTTAGAAGTCGTGTATGTAGGGTGTATATATAGAGTGCATATACAGGGTGTGTACATACAGGGTGTGTATATACAGGGTGTGTATGTGTGTGTATATACAGGGTGTGTATATACAGGGTGTGTATGGGTGTGTACATACAGGGTGTGTACATACAGGGTGTGTATGGGTGTGTACATACAGGGTTCATATACAGGGTGTGTATGTGTGTGTACATACAGGGTGTGTATATACAGGGTGTGTATGGGTGTGTACATACAGGGTGTGTATATATAGGGTGTGTATATGTGTGTATATACAGGGTGTGTATATGTGTGTATATACAGGGTGTGTATATATAGGGTGTGTATATGTGTGTATATACAGGGTGTGTATATATAGGGTGTGTATATGTGTGTATATACAGGGTGTGTATATATAGGGTGTGTATATATAGGGTGTGTACATACAGGGTGTGTATATATAGGGTGTGTATATGTGTGTATATACAGGGTGTGTATGGGTGTGTAAATACAGGGTGTGTATATATAGGGTGTGTATATGTGTGTATATACAGGGTGTGTATATATAGGGTGTGTATATATAGGGTGTGTATATGTGTGTATATACAGGGTGTGTATATATAGGGTGTGTATATGTGTGTATATACAGGGTGTGTATATATAGGGTGTGTATATGTGTGTATATACAGGGTGTGTATATACAGGGTGTGTATATATAGGGTGTGTATATGTGTGTATATACAGGGTGTGTATATATAGGGTGTGTATATGTGTGTATATACAGGGTGTGTATATATAGGGTGTGTATATGTGTGTATATACAGGGTGTGTATATATAGGGTGTGTATATGTGTGTATATACAGGGTGTGTATATATAGGGTGTGTATATACAGGGTGTGTATATATAGGGTGTGTATATGTGTGTATATACAGGGTGTGTATATACAGGGTGTGTATATATAGGGTGTGTATATGTGTGTATATACGGGGTGTGTATATATAGGGTGTGTATGTGTGTATATACAGGGTGTGTATATATAGGGTGTGTATATGTGTGTATATACAGGGTGTGTATATATAGGGTGTGTATATGTGTGTATATACAGGGTGTGTATATATAGGGTGTGTATATGTGTGTATATACAGGGTGTGTATATATAGGGTGTGTATATGTGTGTATATACAGGGTGTGTATATATAGGGTGTGTATATGTGTGTATATACAGGGTGTGTATATATAGGGTGTGTATATGTGTGTATATACAGGGTGTGTATATATAGGGTGTGTATATGTGTGTATATACAGGGTGTGTATATGTGTGTATATACAGGGTGTTTCCTGCATCTCTCAGTAGACTGGGCTCTGCTGGGTCCTACTCTGCACGGATACCACACTGGTGTCAGTGATGCGCTCACAGCAGCATCAGTGGTGTGTCAGGTGATGCCAGGTGCTTATCATGCAGTGTTTGTTTGTGGCTGTGATTTTACCCAGCATGCTTTACTGTGTCCCACCTTTTTCCCACCAGTGTTGAGTCGAATCGGGGTCAGGAAGGGATCAAAGATCAGCCGCCTGGTCTCAATGTTCACTGGAGACTGTCTCTTCCCCACTGAGCACAGGTTCCACGCCGTGTTCACCAGACCCCAGAATGACGGAACTGAGAGAGAGAGAGAGAGAGAGAGAGAAAGACAGAGAGAGAGAGAGAGAGAGAGAGAGGGAGGGAGAGAGAGAGAGAGAGAGAGAGAGAGAGAGAGAGAGTGTTCATGTCGGTGGACCTGATTGGTGGAGAAGGTTTTGTAGATCCTCAAATATTCATCCCAAACTTCCCTGTGAGCTTCATCTCAGACCTCAGTTCTACTGGGCTATTAATCCTGGAGATCAGGATCTAAAGCAGACTGGGGGGTTTACCCTGGGGGTCCTATAAACACCAGCTCTGAAGTTTCCCATTATCCTCACTTCTACAGAACACAGATTTCCCCGGCTCTGCTGGATCTCCTGCACACAGACTGAGTCACAGCTTCACGGCTGGGCCCGCATCCCTTGTTCCTTTCGTCTGCTCAAATCCTCTTCTGCTGTTTATGTGTTGGTTGATTGTGTTGATACTTGTTGACTAATGTTCGACTGATTGTGGGCTGACGGTTGGCTGAATGTTGGATGATGGCTGGGTAATTGTGGGCTGATGGTTGGGTAATGGTGTGCTGATGGTTCGCTGATGGCTGGTTAAATGTCGGGTAATGGTGGGCTGATGGTTGACTGAATGTTGGCTGATGGTTGGGTAATGGTGAGCTGATGGTTGGCTGAATGTTGACTGATGGTTGGTTTAATGTTGGCTGATGGTTGGGTAATGGTAGGCTGATGGTTGGGTAATGGTAGGCTGAATGTTGGTTAATGGTTGGGTAATGGTAGGCTGATGGTTGGGTAATGGTAGGCTGATGGTTGGGTAATGGTAGGCTGATGGTTGGGTAATGGTGGACTGATGGTTGACTGAATGTTGGATGATGGCTGGGTAATTGTGGGCTGATGGTTGGGTAATGGTGTGCTGATGGCTGGTTAAATGTTGGCTGAATGTTGGGTAATGGTGGGCTGATGGTTGACTGAATGTTGGCTGGTGGTTGGTTGAATGTTGACTGATGGTTGGCTGAATGTTGACTGATGGTTGGCTGAATGTTGAATGATGTTTGGCTGAATGTTGGATGATGGTTGGTTGAATGTTGACTGATGGTTGGCTGAATGTTGGTTGAATGTTGGCTGATGGTTGGCTGAATGTTGGATGATGGTTGGTTGAATGTTGGCTGATGGTTGGTTAAATGTTGACTGATGATTGGCTGAATGTTGGTTCAATGTTGGCTGATGGTTGGCTGAATGTTGGCTGAATGTTGGATGATGGTTGGCTGATGGTTGGTTGAATGTTGACTGATGGTTGGCTGAATGTTGACTGATGATTGGCTGAATGTTGAATGATGTTTGGCTGAATGTTAGATGATGGTTGGTTGAATGTTGGCTGATGGTTGGCTGAATGTTGACTGATGGTTGGTTGAATGTTGGCTGATGGTTGGTTGAATGTTGGCTGATGGTTGAGTAATGGCTGGTTGAATGTTGGCTGATGGTTGAGTAATGGTTGGTTGAATGTTGGCTGATGGTTGAGTAATGGTTGGTTGAATGTTGGCTGATGGCTGGTTAAATGTTGGCTGATGGTTGAGTAATGGCTGGTTGAATGTTGGCTGATGGTTGAGTAATGGTTGGTTGAATGTTGGCTGATGGCTGGTTAAATGTTGGCTGATGGTTGAGTAATGGTGGGCTGATGGTGTACAGTAGAAGATTCCCTGCCATTAAGCCAGCAGCAGCAATGGGATGAGATGAGTAGCAGAGAGCAGATGCAGCAGATGGACGGTGAAATCCTGACCCCATCATTCAGAAGGTACTTTATGAGCCCCCTGACCCCATAGACACAGTGCTAACACATAATCACACAGACACTCACTCACAGATACACACAGTCTCCGGATGAGCTCAGAGTGATGCAGTAAGGAATGCTGGACACACTTGGAGCTTAATCACATGACTGTAACCAGTTACACACACAGTTCAGGACGTCCAGTCTTTACCTAACACAGACAACACCAACACTGTTCAGGCTTCACCGCAGCAGACGGGCTGATGTTCAGGCAGTGATGAGTGTTTCAGTGTTGAGCTTTGTGAATATTCCGTTTCCCACTTAGCAGCTGTAAACATCTGGAGCTGCCCGCTTTTAGAGCTTTGGTCCAGATAGGGGAGATTCAGGTCAGCAGGTAATTATCAGGTTCAGTGTTGGAGCGGGAAATCTCCAAACTGTGCTGGAGTTAAGCCGTGCAGGACCGGAGCAAACACTCCTGCTCTGGAACGTCAGCAGCAGCAGCGGGCTGATGGATTAGGGGACGTGTTTTACTGTGGTAGTACAGATGCAGTTTGTTCTGACGGCCCATTTAGAAGAACAGACTGACTAAATATCCGTCTCTAATCTTCACAACAGCCAGCAGTTACACACAGAAAGCCATAGTTCCGAAATGCCAGAAAGTCCCACAGACATCTAAATGCTCCTAGGGTTCTTCAGCTGTTCTGTTTTTCCTCCGGTGACCTACATAAATGTGTGTGTTTCCCAAAATAGTGCTCTAACCACATGGTAATCCTGCTTTTGTTCAGAAACAATCGCACAGCTCATTCAGTTCCCAATCACTCCATTCCTGGTGCCGGACGGTGTTTATGGAGCACCGGCACAGCAGTGGGAAAGCAGAAGGCCCTTCACAGGACAGTTACAGGACTAAGTACAGGTGGAACCTGGTAAGAAGGATCATGATGACAGGAAACACAAACCTTACCACTGAGGAGAACATGCGGAAACAGTGGATGTGGAAATGATGGATGTAGATGTACAAATGATGGACGTGGATGTAGAAATGATGGATTATGGAAATGACGGATGTGGAAATGATGGATGTGGAAATGATGGATGTGGATGTGGAAATGATGGATGTGGAAATGATGGATGTGGATGTGGAAATGAAGGATATGGAAATGATGGATGTGGAAATGAAGGATATGGAAATGATGGATGTGGAAATGATGGATGTGGATGTGGAAATGAAGGATATGGAAATGATGGATGTGGAAACGATGGATGTAGATGTGGAAATGATGGATATGGATGTAGAAACGATGGATGTGGATGTGGAAACGAAGGATATGGAAATGATGGATGTGGAAATGATGGATGTGGATGTGGAAATGAAGGATATGGAAATGATGGATGTGGAAATGATGGATATGGATGTAGAAACGATGGATGTGGATGTGGAAATGAAGGATATGGAAATGATGGATGTGGAAATGATGGATGTGGATGTGGAAACGATGGATGTGGATGTGGAAATGAAGGATATGGAAATGATGGATGTGGAAATGATGGATGTGGATGTGGAAATGAATGATATGGAAATGATGGATGTGGGAACGATGGATGTAGATGTGGAAATGATGGATATGGATGTAGAAACGATGGATGTGGGTGTGGAAATGATGGATGTAGATGTGGAAACGATGGATGTAGAAAATGGTTGTTAGGATGTTGCTATGTGATTGATGTAGGATTCTAGCTGGTTGTTAGGATGTTGCTATGTGATTGATGTAGGATTCTAGCTGGTTGTTAGGATGATGCTATGTGATTGATGCAGTATTCCAGCTGGTTGTTAGGATGTTGCTATGTGATTGCTGTAGGATTCTAGCTGGTTGTTAGGATGATGCTATGTGATTGATGTACTAGTCTAGCTGGTTGTTAGGCTGTTGCTATGTGATTGATGCAGTATTCCAGCTGGTTGTTAGGATGTTGCTATGTGATTGATGTACTATTCTAGCAGGTTGTTAGGATGTTGCTATGTGATTGATGCAGTATTCCAGCTGGTTGTTAGGATGTTGCTATGTGATTGATGTAGTATTCTAGCTGGTTGTTAGCATGTTGCTATGTGATTGATGTAGTATTCTAGCTGGTTGTTAGGATGTTGCTATGTGATTGATGTAGTATTCTAGCTGGTTGTTAGGATGTTGCTATGTGATTGATGCAGTATTCCAGCTGGTTGTTAGGATGTTGCTATGTGATTGATGTACTATTCTAGCAGGTTGTTAGGATTTTGCTATGTGATTGCTGCAGTATTCCAACAGGTTGTTAGGATGTTGCTATGTGATTGCTGTTGTATTCCAGCAGGTTGTTAGGATGTTGCTATGTGATTGCTGTAGTATTCCAGATGGTTGTTAGGATGTTGCTATGTGATTGCTGTAGTAATGTAAATGTAAATGTATTCCAGCAGGTTGTTAGGATCTTGCTATGTGATTGATGTAGTATTCCAGCAGGTTGTTAGGAGGTCCTCAAACAGAGGACAGGGCAGTCTGGTGTAGCAGGAGAGCTGAAGCCTCTTCCTAGTAAACATGCTAATGGCGCTTGTCTTCTTCCATTAGAAACTCTGGGCTGTTAAACTTGGCGGAGCAGATTTAGTGTGTGCTGCGCTCTGAGCTGAGCTGCTGTCAGGGAGGAGCTGAGGGAGCGTTAGCACTATGGAGTGGCAGAACTGGAACAGAAGTGTGAAGAAAAGTCAAAAACAGGAAGAATGGAACCACTGAAAAACTCCGGAAGGCTTCAGCTCCCCAACCAAACAAACTTCCCACCAGCATCCTTCAGAACGCTGAGAGTCACCTCAGCACTCACCAGGCATCACTCTGGTCCTTATAGACATTGTTGAGACCAGCGAGGAACCTTCAGGAGAACCTTCTAGCTCTGATTATTTTTAGCTGAGTGTTCAGGAATGCAGCGTGCGCACTCATTGGTCATCTACTGACGATCACATACAGTACATTCACTACCAACATCAACCGCATACAATAGTGTGATGGTGGTGTGGGTTTTGGGGGTAGAGGGGGTGTTGGGGGGTTTAGTGGTGGGGGTATTGGGTGCTGTTAGGGGAGATTTACTAGTAGAGGGTGTTAGTGGGGGTGTTAGTAGGGGTGGTGGGTGGTATTTGTAAGGGTGTTGGGGATGATGGGAGGTATTTGCAGGGGTGTTAGCTGGGTGGTGTAAATGGGGGTTTGGTGGTGGGGTGTTAGCGGGGGTAATGGGTGGTGTTAATAAGGGAGTGTTAGTAGTAATGAAGCCACGGAGCTGAGTAATAGATGTGGATCTGGGTGTGGATGCGGTGCCCTATTAAACGCTGTGTAAATCCTATTACGGTCCTGACGCTACCGCCGATCAGAACACAGAACGGTTCTGACACACTCATTCCCTTTCCTCATTCAGAGCCAGATTTACTCCCAAATCCATTCCGGAGTAAACGCGATTAGGAACATTCTGCCTAATTGGATTCCCTCGTTTATTAGAGCAGATTTATGAACGTGGAGCTGCAGAAGCGGAAAGACTGACCGGCAGCACAAACACAGACCGGGCACCATCAGGACGTCACACCTGACTCACTGCCATATAAACAGCTACGGCTGAAGAGAACCCGTTCCGTCGGTGTCCAAGAGTCGGAAACTGGGCTTCTGGTCGACATGGTCAGTGTTTCAGGACAGTGGAAGTTGAGCAGATCACAGTCAGCATGAACTCAGGACAGATCAGATCACAGTCCAGAGTGAGTACAGCCCACACTAACACCGGTGCGGTGATTATTGGTGAGACGGCTGG